>JASANB010007591.1:0-36042 GCA_030248155.1 Sabatieria punctata | reverse complement strand
GTACTTCGTTCAGTTACGTACTCCACATGAGTAATGCCAAACGTAAGGCAGCACGCCACCGTGAAGGCCGTTCTCATGAAATAAGAAAACAGCATGAGACAGCAAGTCTCAAGGAGTGGCAACATGAAACAGCAGGTTCCCAGAGGCCCCAAAGTGTGTCAGCAGACTTGCTGCGCCCAGACACACATATAAGCAGCCATCCGAAAGCTCTCCGGTCAGTGTCTGCAAAGCTCTCCAGTCAGTGTCTCTCTGCTCTGCTCTGCTACTGGACGTCCCTCTCTCCATCTACAGTCGGCTCCAGCCACTGAACCCCAGTGAAGATGGTCACTGCTACATCCATGATCTAAGGTCAGTCCCTGTCATCCGCCAAAGGCCCGCGCCCCTACGCCATGCCCTGTCGTCCCAGGTTAGTTCCTCTTTTGTTTGTTCGTGTCTTGTCACTTGTGTACTGTTGCTCTGCGCATAGCTTGTTTGTCTTATTACACATGTTGTCCATTCATTAAAGGCCCACACACTTCCACATAGCCCTCCATATTGCCCTTCCATATTCGTTAACTATACATCATAATTCAATAAATATATGACATTGGCCTCTCAAATCAAAAAAAATTTTTTCTGCAAAGCTTAGTGGTTAGCATACTGTTATATGCAGTTTTATGTGCTGAGTTCGAAAATGCATTCAGTTTAGCTAGATTCGCTCTGGATCAGGAGAAATTGGCGTCCAAAGTTGAGACCAACCCTATTTCTTGAGTGGCACTACGCGTTAGTATGACCATTAACCGCGGTGGAATGCAGTTTTTCTTATGTAGTTTTTGCTGCTGATTCTGAAAATAACTTTAGTTTTGCTCTAGCTCGTTGCCTAGTTTTGAAGATATCGGCATTATTATGATTTGGGAAGAAAACGGCTGCACTTGCTATAACATGCTCATTTGAAAGGTGACTCAATTCAGTCGCATGTAGGGTACAGAACCATCAAATTTATATCACCTAATGCAGTTTTTGCCGCTGATTACGAAAATGACATCTGTTTTTCAATTAGTGTTGGAAAGTCCGGGGTTAAAAAAATAAGTTCAGGTTCAAGTCAAGTCCAACATCGAAATTTCAGGTTCAAGTCCAGGTTCAAGTCCACCATCTAAAAAACCTGGACAATAGGTTCAGGTTCAAGTCCACTGATAATTTCAAGAATTGTTGAAATTTTGCACTGATCGCAACTTTTTCTGAGCTATTTAAGCCTGTCTACTAGTAATGAAAGACGAAAACCACATTTTATGGGGCAGTAGTTTCGTTTTCTCGCATATTCAGTTTGAAAAATCGGTGTAAAAACAAGAAATCATGAAAATATTCTGTAATCCAACCGAAAATTTGACAAATTTTGCCTAAATTTTCACTCAAATTTTGAACCTATTGAGTGAGTCCAGTAAAACGAAACAGGTTCAAGTCCGGCTGAAATAAAATTGGTTCAGGTTCAGGTTCAAGTCCACAGATTTCAGGTTAAAAACCTATTAATAAGTCCAGGTTCAAGTCGGACTTGCCAACAGTATTTTCAATCTGACAGCTCCTGAGCGACTTGTGTAGTTTTTATGCCCTGGTACTCAGACAATAAGTTATCTGTCAAATCTGGGCATAATATGGTATCAATCTGGTGCAGTTTTTTCCGCTGATTCAGAATATCATCATAGTTTTGCGCTGCGGCCACTCAGTCGCAAGTTATGGACCTCTGAAGTTTCATTAAATAACATGCCATGAGAAGCCGTAATCCTGAAATAAATGTTCAAAAATGGCGTTTGGTTTTCACTACTGCTTGTTAATTTTGAGATATTACTGATCGAACAAAATTTGCATTAATATTGATATATCTCCAAAAGGAGTAATTATAGATGAAAACAAACGCCATTTTTGAACTCAGCGGGTCAAAGTAGGTCGGGTACACTATTGACTGACAAAAGGTTCCCTTCAGAAATGCCTGAATGCTGAACATTTATTTCAGGATTACGGCTTCTCATGGCATGTTATTTAATGAAACTTCAGAGGTCCATAACTTGCGACTGAGTGGCCGCAGCGCAAAACTATGATGATATTCTGAATCAGCGGAAAAAACTGCACCAGATTGATACCATATTATGCCCAGATTTGACAGATAACTTATTGTCTGAGTACCAGTGCATAAAAACTACACAAGTCGCTCAGGAGCTGTCAGATTGAAAAACAGATGTCATTTTCGTAATCAGCAGCAAAAACTGCATTAGGTGATATAAATTTGATGGTTCTGTACCCTACATGCGACTGAATTGAGTCACCTTTCAAATGAGCATGTTATAGCAAGTGCAGCCGTTTTCTTCCCAAATCATAATAATGCCGATATCTTCAAAACTAGGCAACGTAGAGCAAAAATAAAGTTATTTTCAGAATCAGCAGCAAAAACTACATAAGAAAAACTTCATGCCACCGCGGTTAATGGTCATGCTAACGAGTAGTGCCACTCAAGAAATAGGCTTGGTCTCAACTTTGGACGCCAATTTCTCCTGATCCAGAGCGAATCTAGCTAAACTGAATGCATTTTCGAACTCAGCACATAAAACTGCATATAACAGTATGCTAACCACTAAGCTTTGCAGAAAAAATTTTTTTTGATTTGAGAGGCCAAAACACCCCGCTCCCCCCCAAGCCGCACACTTTAGTGCGCTCATTTTGTTTGGCCAACTCATGCCTAACTTTTGTTAAAACATTTGCTTGGCAGGGCCTTTGCACAAAAAGTTATAAAGATTTTTCGAAAAAAACGGAGTGGCATTTTGCGGAAATTTCGCAGTTTTCGGTGAAGATCTCGGTAACCAGCTGCGATCTGGAAACGGGAGTACCAGAATCTGAAAGGTCATTGGAACAGCTACAACACGATATGCGAGTCGGGATCATAGCTTAAGAAACGAATGAAGGGTGATCGCTTGAATGGAGGGTGTCAGAGCTATTAAAATGAGCCCGAAAATTGCTGCCGACCCAACTTTGAGGGGGTGTAGCTCCGGTTCCAGGGGGTTGCTGGTGGCCGGGCATGCACCGTTGGTCTTCGACTGTGCTCTATTTTAAGACATATAAATATCAGCCAGATCCGTGAGATGACCCTGCTTGCCCCGTCTCTTCGTCACCAAAGCTGACTCTCTCGCAAAATGCATGTTAAATCCCATTTGCGAGTCTCTGCTACATATTTCTTTGGAGGAACACCTTTGTTTATTCTGTCAGACTTTCGAACACCTCCTTCCACTTGGTTTCGACTCCCGCCTTCTCCAAGCGTTTCTGATTCTTCTTCACTGTCACAAGTTTCAGAACAAGATTCACTTGGGAGTCTTCTATCTTTGTGCAAATCAAAATTCTGCTCATCAAACTGCACATTTCGACTGATCAAGACCTGTCGCTTATTGGCATCATAGAACCGATAACCTTTCTGTTGTTCAGCGTATCCAATGAAGCGAACTTTGTCAGCTTTTCCAGACAATTTATCCTTTGTGTCTTCTTTTCTTTTTTTTTTTTAAAGTTTAGTATTGTTACTAACCAGGTAAGACTACCCGGCACGGGGGCTGAACAATCAACACGCCCCATGCCCCAGATGCAGCAATCAGCATGCAACGATAACAAACTGGCTGCACCAGGACATACGCCCCAGGGGACGGCTGTGTAGATGGGCCAAGAGGCGCGCCCAATTCCTCATTGGCACGGATAAGACGGCCGGCCTCAGACAACACCAGGTCAGAGGAGTGAGTCAGCGCGTTTAGAAGTTCAGCTGGCACACGCGCGACATGCCAGCCTATGTGCCATCGACTCCTCTTTGCGACTAACACGGGCCGCGCCGAGGGGGTGAACGTGTGCAGTCGCCTCGCTACACACACACACAGCAGTCGGTGGCCTAACCACTCGACCAATTGTGTTGGCTTGTCTTCTTTTCTTATGTAGGCAATGCAGCCCCATGTCCGAATATGACTGACATTTGGTACCCGTCCATACCATGCTTCATATGGAGTGATTCTCGTTGCATTTGTAGGCAGTCTGTTTCGCACATAAATTGCAGCAGTTAGAGATTCTGCCCACAATGTCTTCAGTTGCTTTGCTTTCTCCAATTGGGCACGAGCAATCTCCATCAATGTTCGATTCATCCTTTCAGCAACACCATTTTGCTGGGGTGCATAGGGCACAGTCTTTTAATGACGAATACCATTCTTCTTCAGAAACTTGTTGAATTCGACACTGCAGAACTCACCACCGTTATCAGTCCTGAGTGCTCCGATTTCTCTTCTACAGAAGTTCTTGGCCATGCTTCGCCAGTCTTTGAATGCTTCAAAAGCTTCGTCCTTGGTCCTCAGAAAACCGAGCCAGCACATTCTGGCATCAACAGGAGAGAGCATATCGAAGCAGTATGGAAGCTAGAAGACTTAAAACAATGGTAAGATGAAGGAAAATCGGCAGCTTCACCTTCTTCCACTCCAAATCGGCCGATTCTCGGGATAGTGCTTCGGCGGGGCGATTTGAAGTGGATGGAAGTGGTGTGTCTGGAAGGAGAGAGCATATCGAAGCAGTATGGAAGCTAGAAGACTTAAACAATGGTAAGATGATACAAAATCGGCAGCTTCACCTTCTTCCGCTCATACATGTCGCTGGGTTTTTCCGTGGGGGGGGACCTTTTTCAAATCCCAAATAAGGTTTTGGGACAAGTCCATAGTGGGTTTTGCGACCTTTTTGGGGTCCAAAAGTGGGTTTTGTCGACCTTTTTTTGGGGTAAAAAGTGGGTTTTGTCGAACTTTTTTAAGAGATTTTGGGGCGAAAAATGGCTTCAAAACCCTATTTGGACCGGAAAAGCGTTAAAAACATTGCATTAAAAATGCATTGAAAAACCTGTTGCGGTTGAAGAAAATGCCTTAAAAACTGAATGTTGAAACAATGAATGTAATAAAAAGCTGTTTTGCGCTCAAAATACGTATTGAATATGAGTTTCAGCGATAAAATACAGATTGAAATGCGTTATATTGACTAAAAGTAGTTCAGAGAACCCTAATTTCGATTCTAAGGCTCGCGCAAAACCCTGTTTTGACTTTTAACATTTAACATTTTACATTTTATTTTCTCTCATATCATATCATTTGAGCAAAGTACATAGTGTTAGTACACAACATAAGATGGAATACAGGTTAGTAAACGGACGACCAGGACTATATGACAGAATATAACCGGATATGAAAGACGGCTCGGCGGCTCTGGAGCTCTTACCCGAACCATAGACTAAAATCTTTAACCGAAACATTTTTCTTAAAAGCGCCGTATGAGCGAGCTGCAACCTGATTTTGAGTAAGACTCTTCCACTGATTAACTACCCGATTTGCAAAGAAATTTGATTTGGCCTTTATACGATTTTTGTTTACTATTAATTTAAAAGAATGACCTATGGTAATACCCTCCCTATATTTAAAATATTTGTTACGGTCCAGTTCAACTAGGTTATTTAAAATTTTGTAGCACAATAATAAATCTGCATGGATTCTACGTC
The DNA here is from genome assembly GCA_030248155.1 of Sabatieria punctata. Lineage (NCBI taxonomy): Eukaryota > Metazoa > Nematoda > Chromadorea > Araeolaimida > Comesomatidae > Sabatieria > Sabatieria punctata. The sequence goes on along the minus strand of JASANB010007591.1, from coordinate 30,518 downwards.
GCTCCAGGGTTTCCATTTTAAGAAAAACAAGCCTGGCTGAGTATGTCAACATAGGTAAATTACAACGCAAAAACAATCTCTTTGTAAAGTACATACCGCTGCACTCTTTCAACAGTATCTTTATCTTTGACCAAGTAAGGACTCCAAACTGGGGAACCCGATTCTACTATTGGACGTACATAAGTTTTATAAGCTTTCAGCAAGGTATCAGGGGTTTTTGTACAAAAAATTCGAAAGATCATTGCTGCGGTCCGCATAGCTTTGGCAGCAATATAGTTACAGTGCTGAGAAAACTTTAAATCGCCTACTAACATTACACCTAAATCTCTTATGGTGTGCACTACTTCTAATTGCTGGTCATTGATAGTGTAGAGAGAGTTACCTGGCGGTCGGAAATTAGTTATACGTAGAACTTGACATTTAGACTGCGCCAAGTTCAGTTGCCATTGGTTTGACCACTCAACAACTCTAGTCTAGTCCTCCTGAAGTAGGGATGGCCAAAGCACGTTCGCGCGGCGCGGAATAGAAAATACAAAATCACAGCCAAAAAGTGGTCCAAAACGGTTTTTGCAACTTCAAGCGCAAATGCTTTTTTGTGTTCGGTTATTGATAGGGGGATGTGATGTATTTATATGAAACAGAGTGTGAGCTATCGAATAAGATGCATTTTGAATCGTAATTCGGCCGTTAAAGGGCATTTTCCTCTCGAAAACTGAATTCGTCGTTTTTCAATGGCCATTTTCTGCTGAAAGGAGAGTTGATTCAAATTTTGTTCAACCGGCGTTAAAATCAGCGCAACTCGTTACCTATATAGCACCGCTTTTTTTCTTTCCGCACTTTGGCATGGTCCCCACAAATTTGATTTCTTAACTACTGAAAATGGGCATTTTCGTGAATTTTTTTCATGTTCCTCGTTCTTGTGAAAAAACGACGAATTCGGCACAAGATGTTCAATGGGATTCGTGTACAGTAGACTTCAGACTTTCGAATGATATAAGAATTTGCTCTCTGCTCTTTGCCGTTAACCCCACAAACGGTGTTGAAGTTTCTTCAACCCTAAATTTTTGCCATTTCAGGCTTTTATTGTACCCAACACTTGCAATCATACTTTTTCGCATTAATTTAGCTGGGCGACGAATATTCACATCTTTTTCGTAGATTTTAAACAATCAAGTTGGTTTCATCTTCGTAAGACGCGCCATAGAAAATCAGCCACCGTTGGGACGGCGACCAAGTTACAAACACTAATTTACGCGATTTGATCCACGCGGCTGTTTTGAACCCGCATTTCTCCAATTCTTCACGAAATTAAGTGCGGTTTTTTGCGTAAATAATCGCATCCGGTCATGCTATTGCCGTTTTAGCATAAATTTTTGCTTGTAGCGCGAGTTATTCAAATCTATTGCCCATAATTAAAAATGGTACCAAGTGTGCCATACAAAAGTTCTTCGCAGACGGATGTTTTTAGATCGCATTTTTCTAATTCTTCATGGAATCAAGTGCGGTTTTTTGCGTAAATTATCTTATCCGGTCATGTTATCGGCGGTTTTAGCATAATTTGTTTGCTGTAGCGTGAATTTTTGAAAACCATTGGCCATACCTACCTGAAGGAGTACTGTATCCCTGTTTAGGTCTGTAAGCTCTCGATACAATTTAACATCATCAGCAAACAGCATGATTCGAGAATTTCTAATACAGTCTACTATGTCATTTATGTAAATAATAAACAGTGTTGGACCAAGTACGGAACCTTGAGGAACCGAACTGGTTACAGAGACTGCAGAAGAAACTGCCGACCTGACGAAAACCTTCTGAGAGCGATCAATTAGGAATGCAGTAATCCAATTTAGGACTTTACCAGTGACTCCGTATCTCTGCAATTTATGTATTAATTTTTGGTGCGAAACAGAGTCAAAAGCTTTTGCAAAATCTAAATAAGTGACATCTGTTGACATTCTATTGTCCATAGAAGAGGTCCAGTCGTTTAACATGCATTTTGCGAGAAAGTCAGCTTTGAGGGGGCAAGCAGGGTCATCTCACGGATCTGGTTGATATTTATATCTGTTAAAATAGAGCACAGTCGAAGACCAACGGTGCATGCCCGGCAACCAGCAACCCCCTGGAACCGGAGCTACACCCCCTCAAAGTTGGGTCGGCAGCAATTTTCGGGCTCATTTTAATAGCTCTGACACCCTCCATTCAAACGATGACCCTTCATTCGTTTCTTAAGCTAGGATCTCGACTCGCATATGATTTTGTAGCTGTTCCAATGACCTTTCAGATTCCCGTACTCCCGGTTCCAGATCGAAGCTGGTTACCGAGATCTTCACCGAAAACTGCGAAATTGCCGAAAAATGCCACTCCGTTTTTTTTCGAAAAATGTTTATAACTTTTTGTGCAAAGGCCCTGCCAAGCCAATGTTTTAACAAAAGTTAGGCATGAGCTGGCCAAACAAAATGAACGCACAGAGCTATTGTGTGCGGCTTGGGGGGAGCGGGGTGTTTTGGCCTCTCAAATCAAAAAAAAATTTTTCTGCAAAGCTTAGTGGTTAGCATACTGTTATATGCAGTTTTATGTGCTCAGTTCGAAAATGCATTCAGTTTAGCTAGATTCGCTCTGGATCAGGAGAAATTGGCGTCCAAAGTTGAGACCAACCCTATTTCTTGAGTGGCACTACGCGTTAGTATGACCATTAACCGCGGTGGAATGCAGTTTTTCTTATGTAGTTTTTGCTGCTGATTCTGAAAATAACTTTAGTTTTGCTCTAGCTCGTTGCCTAGTTTTGAAGATATCGGCATTATTATGATTTGGGAAGAAAACGGCTGCACTTGCTATAACATGCTCATTTGAAAGGTGACTCAATTCAGTCGCATGTAGGGTACAGAACCATCAAATTTATATCACCTAATGCAGTTTTTGCCGCTGATTACGAAAATGACATCTGTTTTTCAATCTGACAGCTCCTGAGCGACTTGTGTAGTTTTTATGCCCTGGTACTCAGACAATAAGTTATCTGTCAAATCTGGGCATAATATGGTATCAATCTGGTGCAGTTTTTTCCGCTGATTCAGAATATCATCATAGTTTTGCGCTGCGGCCACTCAGTCGCAAGTTATGGACCTCTGAAATTTCATTAAATAACATGCCATGAGAAGCCGTAATCCTGAAATAAATGTTCAAAAATGGCGTTTGTTTTTCTCTACTGCTTGTTAATTTTGAGATATTACTGATCGAACAAAATTTGCATTAATATTGATATATCTCCAAAAGGAGTAATTATAGATGAAAACAAACGCCATTTTTGAACTCAGCGGGTCAAAGTAGGTCGGGTACACTATTGACTGACAAAAGGTTCCCTTCAGAAATGCCTGAATGCTGAACAATTATTTCAGGATTACGGCTTCTCACAGCATGTTTCTTGACGAAACTTCAGAGGTTCATAACTTGCGACTGAGTGGCCGCAGCGCAAAACTATGACAATATTCTGAATCAGCGGAAAAACTGCACCAGATAGATACATTATGTCCAGATTTGACAGATAACTTATTGTCTGAGTACCAGGGCATAAAAACTACACAAGTCGCTCAGGAGCGGTCAGATTGAAAAACAGATGTCATTTTCGTAATCAGCGGCAAAAACTGCAGTAGGTACTATTAGGCGACGGTACTATTAGGCGACAGAAATAATTTTTTTCTATAAGTCCGTATGGCAACATAGGTTACCACTAAAACATAGTACAACAATGCAAACAGCACAACAGCAATTAAAACAAAATTTGACAAAATAGAAAAGCAATTTCAAGGACTAATTTAAAAAATAAGTGCAACATCATGGATGGATAAATTCCAACTCACTGAGCACTCATTAGTAGAGCAGAAAACATTTCTGCACATGTCGCCATACATGGACCGCATGGGGTCTGGGGGGTTGCCCACACCTCAACTTGGGCTCTCTACCTCCAAAACGACCCCACCCACCAACCTGAAGCCGACTGTTGTTCCTCACCCCACACACTAAAAATCGCCGCGGCCCTCCCCCAAACCGGCAGGCCCACCCTCAAATTTTCGGATTTTGACTACCCCAACCCATTTTTCCGGCCCATGTATGCATGTCGCAGAACATTTATAAAGCGCCAGATGGATGGACGCGCCGCATCAAATTCTCGCTGCGAAACTCTGTGAGCTGCTTCCGCAAAGTTATTGGTGCGTCGTGCATCCGAAGTGCGTTAATGAACATAGCAACCCAAAAAATATGTGGCCGACCCGACGGCCGCTCGCGTGCTCGACGCAAGCTGGGGAATAGGGGCAAGTGCCAGGATCTGAGTTAGAAACAGTCAGGACAGGTGGCTTCGTTAGCTATAAGTTAACGAGTTGTACTATTATTATCTATTAATGTTTTTTGTCGCCTAATAGTACCATCGCCTAATCGGCGTCGCCTAATCGGCATCGCCTAATCGGCCTCGCCTAATAGTAGCGTACCGAGGTGATACAGTCATGTCTCGTTAATCCGGACAAATTGGGACAAGCAGATTTTGTCCAGATTAACGAATTTCCGGATTAACGAAACAAAATTTAAAAACGTTGTTTTCAGCTTGAAAGCAGTACCGCAATGTTCTCTTTACTGTTAGAATATAAACGTAACGATTTTATCGAATTTTGCACCACAAAAAACGGCTCTAAACAAGTGCAACTCTCTATTTCGGCGACATAGAGTCTGTGATCGAAGTCTGTTTACTGCAGCTAAGTTTGTATCGCTGTTCCAAGCAACGGAAGCTGAGCACTTCATCTGCCGAAAAGTACTCCATGTGACTTTGGCAGAAATGACTGATTGTAGTCAGGGAATTGAAAGCCTCTAGATCAGTGGGAGGTGCTTGTGGATTCGTAGCCCGCAATTCTACCTCATCCTCTTCGTCTGACAGATTAAAGGACTCCTGCGTATGAAGAGCGACAAGCTCCTCAACTGATACTTGCTCGCCTCATCAGTGGCTTCCTGGCTATCAATTTCGAGACACTGTTCTGCCGACATTGGATATTGAATGACCAAATTCGATCTTTTTTTTTACATTTTTTTGTTTAGCTAGCGAAATTAATTGAAATTTTTGAGGCGCGAACTTGCGTCCGGATTAAGAGTCAGGCACCAGAATTTGTCCGGATTAACGAATCATTTAACGTGTAAAAATCGAAGTTGGGGGGACCTGGAAAAACGTGTTCGGATTAACGAATCCGGATCCGGATTAACGAGACATATAACATGGGGGAAAATTGGGACCTGGCCTAATCTTGTCCGGAAGGCGAATATCCGGATTAACGAGGTCCGGATTAACGAGACATGACTGTATAAATTTGATGGTTCTGTACCCTACATGCGACTGAATTGAGTCACCTTTCAAATGAGCATGTTATAGCAAGTGCAGCCGTTTTCTTCCCAAATCATAAAAATGCCGATATCTTCAAAACTAGGCAACGAGCTAGAGCAAAACTAAAGTTATTTTCAGAATCAGCAGCAAAAACTACATAAGAAAAACTGCATTCCACCGCGGTTAATGGTCATACTAACGCGTAGTGCCACTCAAGAAATAGGGTTGGTCTCAACTTTGGATCCAAAGGTGCTGGGTTCGATTCCCAGCTACGCCATTGCACATGCCTTACTTTTTCACCTTTCATTCAATTCAATTTGGACGCCAATTTCTCCCGAACCAGAGCGAATCTAGCTAATCTGAATGCATTTTCGAACTCAGCACACAAAATTGCCTATAAAAGTATGATAACCACTAAGCTTTGCAGAAAAAAATTTTTTTCGAACATCTTTGAGAGGCCAAAACACCCCCCTCCCCCCGAAGCCGCACACTTTAGTGCGTTCATTTTGTTTGGCCAGCCCATGCCTAACTTTTGTTAAAACATTAGCTTGGCAGGGCCTTTGCACAAAAAGTTATAAACATTTTTCGAAAAAAAACGGAGTGGCATTTTTCGGCAATTTCGCAGTTTTCGGTTAAGATCTCGGTAACCAGCTACGATCTGGAACCGGGAGTACGGGAATCTGAAAGGTCATTGGAACAGCTGCAAAATCATATGCCAGTCGGGATCCTAGCTTAAGAAACGAATGAAGGGTGATCGTTTGAATGGAGGGTGTCAGAGCTATTAAAATGAGCCCGAAAATTACTGCCGACCCAACTTTGAGGGGGTGTAGCTCCGGTTCCAGGGGGTTGCTGGTAGCCGGGCATGCACCGTTGATCTTCGACTGTGCTCTATTTTAAGAGGTATAAATATCAGCCGGATCCGTGAGATGACCCTGCTTGCCCCATCTCTTCGTCACCAAAGCTGACTTTCTCGCAAAATGCATCTTAAACACTCAAGCATTTGAGAAACTGTGGACCTATTGGACCTAAACCCATGTTGAGACCGAGATAAGTGGTTTGAGAATAGGTCTACTAGGGCCTTCTGAAAAGCTTTCTCAAATACCTTAGAAACGTTAGACGTCAGTGATACGGGCCGATAGTTTGATGCCAAAGAATTTTGGCTTTTCTTAAAAATTGGGCAAACCAAAGCCATTTTCCAATCATCAGGTAACTGACCACTATCTAAAGATTTCCGGAAGAGCAAATAAATTGGGTAAGCAATACCCCAAACAATGCGGCGTAAAAAATACGCAGGCAAGCAATCAGGGGTACGCGATAATTTATTAGGCAACTTACGTAAGTTACAGTAAACATCTTGTACAGTGAAATGGATATCCTCTAAAATACCAATGGGACCTTTTTCAAAGGCAGGGAGACTTCCGTTATCAGTTGTAAAGACGGATGAAAAATAGGTGTTAAACAACTCAGCCTTGTTTTCATCTGTAAAAGCATTTTCATTATTATCATCTAACAGGGGTGGAATTCCCTTTTTTACTTTGATTTTACTCCTAACATATCTGTAAAAGTCTGCAATTTGTCCTGACTGCACAAGATCAAGAAAATTCTTCCCTCTTGAAGGTTCGCATATCATTTGCGACAAACCTAGCTGAGCAAATCTAGTAAACCACAATTTTTCAAACTGATTATTTGATTGGATAGCTGGAGTTTGCCACTTTATACCCGGTAAATTAAAATCACCTACTAATAAAACAGTCCCAGTAAAATTTAGAGCTAAACTTTGTATTGCATCAAAAATAAAATTATCATCCAGAACACTAATATTTGGAGCCTTGTAGGCACAAATTAGTCGTATTTTATGGTTGACTTCAAAATCAACTGCAGTTAGCTCAACAGCTTCATAAAGGATTACTAAAAAAAACCCTATTTAGTGATTGAATGCAGTTCTTAAACTCTGTTTAGGGCTTGTAATCAACCTAAAAACCCTCTCTAGGGTTTCTAGCCAGTGTTAAAACCTTAAAACTCTGTTTAGGGTTTCAAAGTAGCCTAAAAGCCCTGTTTAGAGTTTCAAAGTAACCTGAAAACCCCAATCAGGGTTTAAAAGTAACCTGAAAACCCTGTTTAGGGTTTAAAAATAGCCTAAAAACCCTAATCAGGGCTTAAAAGTAACCTGAAAACCCTGTTTAGGGTTTCCAAGTAACCTGAAAACCCTAATCAGGGTTTAAAAGTAGCTTAAAACCCTAATCAGGATTTAAAAGTAACCTGAAAACCCTGTTTAGGGTTTCAAAGCAGCCTAAAAACCCCAATCAGGGTTTAAAAGTAACCTAAAAACCCTAATGAGGGTTTGAAAGTAACCTGAAAACCCTGTTTAGGGTTTCAAAGCAGCCTAAAAACCCTAATCAGGGTTTAAAAGTAGCCTAAAAACCCTAATCAGGGTTTAAAAGTAACCTGAAAACCCTGTTTAGGGTTTCCAAGTAACCTGAAAACCCTAATCAGGGTTTAAAAGTAGCCTAAAAACCCTAATCAGGGTTTGAAAGTAACCTAAAAACCCTAATCAGGGTTTGAAAGTAACCTGAAAACCCTGTTCAGGGTTTCAAACCAGCCTAAAAACCCTAATCAGGGTTTAAAAGTAACCTGAAAACCCTAATGAGGGTTTAAAAGTAACCTGAAAACCGTGTTTAGGGTTTCCAAGTAACCTAAAAACCCTAATCAGGGTTTCTAACAGTCTAAAAACCCTATTTAGGATTTCTAAGCCGTACAAAACCCTGTTTTGGGTTGTACATACGGTAGGCGAAAACCCAATTTTGTGCTGCAGAATGTATTGTCTGGGCTAAAATTTTCTTTACTTTGGAATCCAAAAGTGGGTTTTCAGGTCCCCCCAAAAATCCGCTGGGGGGGACTTTTTCCGAAAAATCGGGCTTGGGGGCCGCCCCCCCTTTTCACCCCCCAACGACATGTATGCTTCCACTCCGAATCGGCCGATTCTTGGGATAGTTCTTCGGCGAAGATGGATGAGATGCGAATCGTGAGTGGCGGGCTGGATGATCGAAGTGGTTCCGATATGATCTGGAAGCGAGCAAATGGCAGAGGTGGCCTGGAGGCTAAAGACGATTTAGGTTCAGTAGAAGGTGCCAGTACTTGAGTGATTTGAATTTGGCGCACTTCTTACCGATAACAAATCTTCCCGGTTAGGGTCCCAGCACGAAAACTCATAATATTCGGTCCTGTCATGGGAGGGCCTGATTCGTAGTACTACAAACTACAAACTACAAACAAACAAACTACATATTTTCGGCGATTATGACGTCATCAAGACTACAAATTAACTAAGACTACATATTATTTTGGTTGACTACAGATTGACAACAAACTACTTTTTCATAATTTGTAGTCAATTTGTAGTCATTTTTGTTGGAAATTTTCCGATTTTTTTAATGTAATTTTATATAAATTGAGTCCCCAATCGGCCTTTGAGCTGTCTTGAGCTTATGATAAGCTGACCAAATACCAAGATCGAGCGATTTTTTATGTACAGTGTTAGAAAGATCAATTATCCAATTTTCCCGCTTTTTACCCCTATACATTTTGAAAAATAGGTGACCACATGATTGACTTTTTGCTAATTCGTTCGGGTTTTTTCTTGTCTTAGTTTATATAAAATATCTCATTCTATTTTTGAAAAATACCAAATGTTCAACATTGAAATTCAATTAAACATTGAATTCCGTCTGTTTGTTTTCAGAAATATCTATTAGAAAAGGCGATTTTTTCACAGAAAAAAACAAATATAACAGGCTTCCGGTTATTATTTTTGCAAAGCATTTCTGTGACTGATTGTTCAATTGGTAACAATTTGCAGTAATATCGAATTTCTGACGTTTGGTAACCTGACTATAAATTGACTACAAACTAAGACTACATATTATTTGAATCTGAATTTGACAACTACAAACTAAGACTACAAATTGAAATTCTCTGAGGAAATAGGTCTAGTCGGAGGATGGAATGGAAGCAGAATAGTGAAGAGTGTGCTCACCTTTGACCCCTCAACCAACCGACTCTCCAGTGCCCATCACATGCAACAACGTCGATGGGACCATGCCAGCACTGTTCTGGGTGGAATGGTGTATGTGTGTGGTGGACAATACAAAGTAGGAGGTAGCTTTAAGGACTTGTCATCGTGTGAGCGGTTGTACCAAAACAACTGGCACTCAACTGTCTCGATGGCAACTGAGAAAACCGATCTGGCATTGGTGGCCATTGAGGGACGGATCTACGCCATCGGAGGGTGGAATACTAGAGATACACGCAGTCTGAGTAGAGTGGAGAGCTACTCTCCAACAACAAATTCTTGGACAGCCGTCGCTTCCATGCATACAAAACGGAAGGATCACTCAGCCACAGTGCTTAACGGCGATGTCTATGTGTGTGGTGGAGGAGTTTTCTCCTCGTGTGAGCGCTACGACCCAGTCAGCAACACTTGGACTCTAATTCCATCAATGAATAAGAGCAGATGGTGGTTCAGTTTGTTAAATGACGGGACTCGACTGTTTGCTGTTGGTGGAGGAGGAGACAAAGATGCACAGAAAACAGTGGAGGTGTTTGATCCAAAAACAAATAGATGGACTCTACTCAAACAACCACTGCTACATAAAAGACTTGGTAGTTCAGCTGTGGTCATCAGTCTGTGAGGTTGTGTAGTGAGACTGATCTGCTCCATAAAACTAGGTAATTAATAAACTCTGTGAAAAGGCTACCAATTGCTGCCGCGGCTCCGATTTCTGAAAATATTCTTACTGCAACACATAGATTGCTTTCAGCACAGCTCATAATTATCTGTCAAGTCTGTAGATTTCTTTTGTTGAAAAATTAACGGATTTGTGGACCGGTTTTCTCTGTTTTAGTTGAAAATATAAAATATTACAAAAGCTCCCTAAGATAAAAGCGGGTATCGAAAAATGTAAAATAGTATTTTATTTCGCTTAAAATCGGCAAATATGAAAATACCAGTAGACATAAAATTGAACTAGTCTGTCTTTTGCCAAATATTCCGGCCAGGAAAGGCCCATCAATCATGCAGTTCAAACCACACACAGAGATCCTTTTTTCCTGCAAATAGAGTGTCTGCACACACACAGCGAGATTTATTGATGATTATATCTCTAAATTTCGTTCATTCTCATCATAGATGTAACAGGTCCAGGCCGCCTGGGGCCACATAGGCCAAACCCCCGGATAGAGACCACGCGAGAAGGTTTTGTATGGCAAGTAATTTTTTGAGCAAATTTTTGTAAAACTGCACTTTTTAGCTGTATTTGAGCCAAAATTAGATATTTTTGACGATTTTTAGCCGAGAAATTGCGATTTTTTGCGTTTTTTAGCGTTTTTAGTGCCCAACCCCCTCCCAAAATTTGGGATCAGACCCACGGCCGGTGCCGGACTCCCCAACCCCGCCTTCGACGGATGTCCTGTTACATGTATGGCATCCGGAATTTTTCAAAGCGGAGCTATTACATACATGTAACAGGTCATCCGTCGAAGAGCGAGGGGGTTGGGGGGTCTGAGGACAAATTTTGGGAGGGGGTTGGGCACTAAAAAAACGCTCAAAAAACGAAAAAATCGCCTTTTGGGGTTAAAAATCGTCAAAAATCGCTAATGTGGGCTGAAACGCACGTAAAAACTGCTGTTTTGCGGGCGATTTTGAGATTTTTTTGTGTCTGAAATTGCAAAAAATTGCAGAAATTAGCTCAAAAATTACTTGTCAGGAAAATCGCATGGGGGCGGAAACATCGTCACAGGGTGTCCCATCGAGGGTGGGGGGGTCTGGCCTAAGTAGGGTGAGGGTACAGTGGGAAAATATCGAAATATTTAAAACATATTAATAACACATATAGTCACACTGATCAGGCCTGTACCTGGATGTCACAACTATAGCACTCTGGAACAGATGGTTGGCACACGAACAAACACTGTTTTAGACGTTACAGCAACGAGAAGCGACGCCAGAGAATAGCGAAAGCGAGAATAATTAGCCTATAGAGGCTGTGTTCGCCAAGACAAGATAAAATAATAAATGGTAACCGAGAAAAGGATGAACCTGACGGTCCAAGCCTGGTTGCCGGCTTCAGCACAACAGAGACGCAGGCCGAGAGAGATGTTTATTGGCAACAGGCCACAACGTTGAACACACTGCGCTCTAGCGTACTACCAATAAACAACAACTGAGCGAGGCCTTGCGCCAGGCCCAGGACGTGCGGAGTAATATTGGCTGGTAGCCAGATATCTCCTCACTGCTTAGTAAACACACGACAAGAAATAACGCAACAAATGACGAGTTAGTAATCAATGAATCAAATTAGTGTCAACCTGGGAAAAGCTGGCATTGTACAGTATGTTTCTGAAATTCAAATAGGTGCATATTTTAATACATAAAACACATTATTTTTGAACGTAGCTCAAAAACTAGTCAATCTGGAGCTCGAGAAACAATAAACTCAAATGAATTTACAGTAATCAAAAAAAGAAATCACGAGTACACTTAAGAAACATTTCCTACTTTGTCACATCGGCACCAATTCGGTACCCGCTGACCGTCTCGAGCAATTCCTACCAAGAAGAACACAGGTTCAGCACTGCAGAAGCTGCAATATAATGTAACAGCAGTTGGCAAATGTAATGAAGCTCACCCTTGGACGCGAATAACTCGTGAACCAGACCGAATCTAGACTAACCGAGTTCAGATTCGTAATCAGCGAGTAAAACTGCATAAGAATAACTGCTCTGTTAATAATTTTGAGCAAAAAAAATTTTGACGTCTGTCTTCAAATCGCCAAACAGGGGGGCTGACCCCTGGAAAGTGCATCCGAAGCATGTTAATTTTGTTTGGTCATCAGTGCTGCATCCGTTCTGGCAGAATTCCCCGGACGCCGCATCTATGAGAGAAGTTATGACGATTTTCTGGAAAAAATGGTGTCGTAATTACCGAAAATTTCGTAGTTTTTGGAGAATATCTCGCTAACCGTGTATGATCTGGAAACGCGAGTATAAGAAAATGAAAGCGCATCCAAAACGCTACGAAACAGTGTCAAACTGGAAACTGTACGTTAAGAAACAAGTGAATGGTGATCGTTTGAATAAAAGTCGAAAAATGGCCCGAAAAGTGTCTGGTGACCCAACTTTGAGGGGGTACAGCTCAGGTTCTAGGGGGTCCCCGATGTTCGAACATTCACCGTTGGTGTTCGTTTGGTACCTATTTTAACATATTTGGAAAGCAGCCGGATCGGAGAAAAAGTTGCTTGAACATCCTAAGTTGACTTTCTCGCAAAATGCATGTTAAGAGCCAATCCACGAAAAAGTCGAACCTTGGCAGGAACAGCCTTGTACAGCTGATTTTTCAAAATCGGCATAGAAAGCTGTAGCTTTCAGGCATTGTAGATCATGAAAAGTCATGGACGTATTTGCTATCCGACTTTCTCTAGCTGCCCTACAACCAAAATTACGGCCCTTCAAAAATGGCTATTTTGACCATTTTTTCCATTGGGGTTCTAATTTCAAAACGTCATAACTCCGTTTAGGGTGGGCCAATTTTGATGTGATATGTCTTATTAAAGAAGTAATTGGACCCTCTATCAGACCATGTGCACAAGACGATTCAATTCCATCTGCAACTTTTTCGACTGTTTTTTAAATTTGAGAGGCCGTATCTGAAAAATGAATATGGAAGACCGGCAAGATAATTACAGATTCGAAATCTACATTCAATTCTGCGTCTGATGGTCATATGTTTGTTTCCGAAAGCTGGTAGCTCGGCAGTCAAAAGTTCGATTGAATATGCCCAGCCGGAACCCTTTCTTTTTCCCATTTGCGTATGGGCCACTGGACATTGAAAAGCTGTAAATCAGTCATTGGTAATAGATATTTGATAAGACTGAATATCTAACTGAAACACAGATAATGCGTTACTTCTCTCGTAAAGCACGACAACAGCGTGAAGCTACTGCCATGCCTACTACCACTACTGCACCCGCTTCCCCACCACCACCAAAAAGACGAAAAGATGCCAATGAACCACAGCCCAATTCTGTGTCGAAAACCCAGAATTTGCCGAAATGGATGATGTCACTAGCGAAAACTCTGAATTTCATTATGTCAGGCATAAAAGATGAAGAATATGAAACAGTTGAAGACCAATGTGGGCCAACTTTGCTGCATGAAAATCATATTTACCATTAGAAGCAATATGACTTGAACAGAAAAAACCATTACCTGATTGCCTGCTGATCATTCGCTGATCAACTAATCGTTTATCAAACATAACATTGTATGCATCTAAAGTTCAAATGTGGCATAAAGTTGTACAGCAGTCAAACCAAAACTTTCAGGCTTCAGAGATGGCCTACCGAAGTAGAAAATGGAACTCTGAGTTGCAAATGTTTCTATTGCCTGAATCTCTTGCGGAAAACAGGCATCCATCAGGCCGTATTCAATTGAACTTTTGACTGCCGAGCTACCAGCTTTCGGAAACAAAAATATGACCATCAGACGCAGAATTGCATGTAGATTTCGAATCTGTAATTATCTTGTCAGTCATCCATTTTCGAGATACGGCCTCTCAAAGTTTAGGATCAGTCAAACAGTGAAAAATCAATATTAGACAAGCTCGTGAATATGGTTCGATAGCTTATTCGATTCTCTCTAAAATGGTGTACTTGCAGTAAAAAATCTATTACCGATGACTGATTTACAGCTTTTCAAGGTCTAGTGGCCCATACGCAAATGGGGAAAAAGAAGGGTTCTGGCTGGCCATATTCAATCGAACTTTTGACTGCCGAGCTACCAGCTTTCAGAAACAACCACATGACCGTCAGACGCAGAATTGCATGTACGTAGATTTCGAATCTCTAATTATCTTGCCGGTGTCACGCCATATTTGGTCCGGCCGCGTATTTGGTCCGGCCGGACCAAATATGGTGCCAGATTTGGTCCGGGTCTGGCATATTTGGTCCGGGTATTACAATTTCCTGTTTAATTGTCACTGCACGAGAAAGCGGGCCAAAATATAGCGGGTGTTCTATATTCATTTTCGACATACGGCCTCTCAAAGTTAAAAGACAGTCGAAAAAGTTGCAGATGGAACTGAATCGTCTTGTGCACATTGTCTGATAGAGGTTCCAATTACCTCTTTAATAAGACACATCACATCAAAATCAGCCCACACTAAAAGGAGCTATGACGTTTTGAAGTTAGGACCCCATTGGCAAAAATGGTCAAAATAGCCATTTTTGAGGAGCCGTAATTTTGGTTGTAGGGCAGCTAGTGAAAATCGGTTAGCAAATACGTCCATGACTTTTCGTGGTCTACAATGCCTGAAAGTTACAGCTTTCTACGCCGATTTTGAAAAATCAGCTGTACAGACCAAGGTTCGACTTTTTCATGGACTGGCTCTTAAAGTATTTGCGTTGCGGTCGCAAATCATAACTTGTGATAAAAAAAGGAGAGAGTGGGCGCGATGCATGTTAGTTAGAAAGAAGAATTGTCGTCCGTAAAACGGATTACGTTTTCTATTTTGTCTTAGCCTTTAGCTAATGAGGGCGTCGTCGGGCGGGCCTCATTCCAGAGCTCGAGAATATTCTAGCTGCCTACAGCCAAGCAACCAGCCGAAGCGACAAGTTTTCTTAACATTGCTAGAAACCGGTTTCTGTCCTTGTGGTTGGTGCCCTAGAAGGGCAGCGCACTTTAAAAATAGTTGTTGTCGATAGTTCTACGCCAGAACTACAACAAACCTACCTACCTGCCTGCCTGCCCAAAATCAAGTGTATCAACTTGGTCTCACTGACTGCCAAGATTTGGGTTTTCATTTTAGTTTCAGTTAGTGTTGTTACAATACCAAAATTTCCATTTGACTATGACTATGACTACCGCCCGTTTGAGTTTGACTTCTATGACTACCGGTTTGACTACTTTGACTACTTTTTCAAACAGAGCCAAATTGACATTTTCGGGGATTTATCATGTTTCAGTTACCAGGCGTCAGCCTGAAATGGCTGTGATTCCATCAATAAATCATTCACATTGAAATAAACAGTGGTTAGGCGCTAAACAGACGGCAGTATTGTTCTTTTCCCTCCAAAATTTTCATTGCAAACTAAAAACAGCATTCTTTGCAAAAAAAAACGCTGTCAAGCAGAATAAAACGCCCTTTGTGTTCTGAGCCAATTCTTGACGTTTCTTCAAGTAAAAAGTGTACATTTTCTACTGTACGCACAGTATGTCACAATTTTAATCTTGCCCGTGGGACTTGAATCAAGTAGAGATTTACTGACTCGATGCTTCATTGTTTCAGAATTTTAGTGAAAATTGTTGTTTGGTGTTTTATAGTGCAAAAATGTATCAAATTTCTCAAATATTCTGTTGCGAACAGCGAAAAGCGGTAAAATACGCTTGAAAAGCTTGCCTATTATAACAAAATGTAGTCATAGTCCAACGGTTTGACTATTTGGTCTTCGTTTGACTACGTATTTAACGGTACTATGGATCAGGTATACCTGTACCTACCTGATTTTGGGTATTTTTGGTCTGAAACAGGTACAGGTTTCAGGTACAAACAGAACGCAGAAAATGGTAGTTTACGACCGATTTGTTCATTAAAAAAGCATGTAAGAAGGCTAATTTTTCAAAATTTTCTCGCCCTGGTTGGGCCGTTGCCCAACCAGGACTCTTCAAACTACAATACCTCCTAATTTCTGTTGATACTATACTCAGAATGCTTTCAAAAGCGTTTTTCAAGCTAATTTTGTTAAAATCTTCGCGCCCTGATTGGGCCGTTGCGGATTGTCATGTATAGCTAAATAATTGCCAAATCGGGCTTTATGGCTAATTCCCTGACTGACGTACATTGTTTAGGCTGATATGTATATGGTTTCTAATAGTGGTTGCTGCGCTCTGGTGTGTTTGTTGCTGCTGCATTTATCGAGACAGACGACGAAAGCAAGCTAGAGATGCATTTGCATTCCTGCATCATCCTAGTTTCACCGGCGCAACTCCAATAATTGTTCGGCCACCTCCCGGTCCGGTACAGTCTCATGCAGGCGCTTTCTATTCACAACCGCTGTGTACACTCCCCTTTCCTCACCTCAACTGCGTATCTGTGAGAAGAACTGAACCGTCGACAGACCTGCCGCCGCCATCCTACGACGAAGTTATGAAACAGAATCAGTGACTTCGTAAAATTTGAAATGCTCATACGGGTGCACTTTTGAGCTATTATGTACACATACCTATAGTTATAGTAATTAGTATTACCTATTTAGTTAATTTAGTGGAAAAGTACCTAGTACTTTAGCTAGTTTATGGATCCTCTATTTTACCTAGTTTTACTTTCCCTACATGTAGTTTGAAATCGGAAGGTAGAACAAGCTTACCTAGTTGGATAGTTTCAGTTTTTCTTGGCTTTTCAAGTGAGAATAACTTCAATTTTCTTGCTTTCTCAAATTTAGTGGCCTTAATAATGAATTTCTGACACATTTTATCACTAAAATACAAAACTTTTCTTGAAATATACAAATTTCATTTTGTGAATTTTAACTCCACTAACTTCATCATTGTTCTATTGACTATACAGACAGGGTCTGCCAAAAACAATCCAGCAGATTTTTTACTGTGGCAACCGCAAATCTCAATCATACATGTAGTTGGGGGAATGGGGGTTTTCACCCAGGCCCGATTTTCGAAGAAAATTCCCTCCACCAGCCGGATTCTGGCGGGGGTTTGAAACCTTATTTTGGGTTTCTAAACCTGCAAACAGGGTTCCAGAAACCCAACTTAGGGTTCCGGAACCCTATTTAGGCTAACCCTAACCTGGATTTCAACAGCCCAAAATAGGTCCTAAATAGGGTTCTGGAACCCTAATTTACAGTAGGTTTCAAGATCTCTAAATAAGGTTCCAGAAATGCATTTTAACTCTATTATGTCGAATAAAATAGGTTTTTTTGCATGTTTTAAAGCAAAAATATGGTTTTAAACAGCATTTTTGCATTTCAGACAGGATTTTTACCCAATCTTTAGTCATCAAAACCCTGGTTTGAGCCTAAAAAGGTCGCTGAAACCCCTTTGAGCATAGCCCTGAAACACTATTTTGGATCAGAAAAATTCCTTCCCCCAGCCGAAAACCCAGCTACATGTACGATCTCAACCGATTTGAATGAACCTTTTTTCAACGAAAGACAGACAAATTCTTGACGGATTGGTGCAATGTTCATTAAGATACTCTGCTTGGTTGCTGAGACATACATGTCTTTGGGGGGGGGGGTAAAGGAGGGACGGCCCCCCAAGCCCGATTTTTCGGCAAAAGTCCCCCCAGCGGATTTTTGGGGGGACCTGCAAACCCACTTTTGGATTCCAAAGTAAAGAAAATTTTAGCCCAGACAATACATTCTGCAGCACAAAATTGGGTTTTCGCCTACCCTACAACCCAAAACAGGGTTTTGTAAGGCTTAGAAATCCGAAATAGGGTTTTTAGACTGCCTAGAAACCCTGATTTGGGTTTTTAGGTTACTTGGAAACCCTAAATAGGGTTTTTAGACTGCTTAGAAACCCTGATTAGGGTTTTTAGGTTACTTGGAAACCCTAAACAGGGTTTTCAGGTTACTTTTAAACCCTGATTAGGGTTTTTACGCTACTTTGAAACCCTAAACAGGGTTTTCAGGTTACTTTTAAACCCTGATTAGGGTTTTTACGCTACTTTGAAACCCTAAACAGGGTATTCAGGTTACTTTTAAATAGTGTTCCGACGATATCAGAATTCGTCGATATTCGATATCGATATCGATATCGATATTTTCAGCTCAAGTGTGCTCAAGCTCAGCTCAACTTCAAGTGTGCGGAGTGAACTGTTCTTCAGTGTTGCTGCAGACATTTAGAACCTAAGCGTGCTGTCTGAAAGCTGAGAATGCCGAGAAATTGATGTTTCTGAGAGCTATCATGCCACTGTTAGGTTTTGACTATACCATCGATTTCTGAGTTGTCCAGGAAAAATTGTTTCTTACTGTTCCAGATAAATAAACCTGGTGTCAGTTTTGTTTTTTCCTACTTTTTCTGCACAAAAATATCGAAAATATCGATGCAAAATATCGCGATATCGATATCGATTTTGGAAAAAGGGTCGATATATCGACTTTTTGATATCGACATCGATATATCGTCGGAACCCTACTTTTAAACCCTGATTAGGGTTTTTAGGCTGCTTTCAAACCCTAAACAGGGTTTTCAGGTTCCTTTCAAACCCTGATTAGGGTTTTTAGGCTACATTGAAGCCCTAAACAGGGTTTTCAGGTTACTTTTAAACCGTGATTAGGGTTTTTAGGCTACTTTGAAACCCTAAACAGGGTTTTCAGGTTACTTTTAAACCCTGATTTGGGTTTTAGGTTACTTTTAAACCCTGATTAGGGTTTTTAGGCTGCTTTGAAACCCTAAACAGGGTTTTCAGGTTACTTTCAAACCCTGATTAGGGTTTTTAGGCTACTTTGAAACCCTAAACAGGGTTTTCAGGTTACTTTCCAAACCCTGATTAGGGTTTTTAGGCTACTTTGAAACCCTAAACAGGGTTTTCAGGTTACTTTTAAACCCTAATTAGGGTTTTCAGGTTACTTTTAAACCGTGATTAGGGTTTTTAGGCTACTTTGAAACCCTAAACAGGGTTTTCAGGTTACTTTTAAACCCTGATTAGGGTTTTAGGTTACTTTTAAACCCTGATTAGGGTTTTTAGGCTGCTTTGAAACCCTAAACATGGTTTTCAGGTTACTTTCAAACCCTGATTAGGGTTTTTGCCGGCCCCGTCACAACGGGCCGGCTATATGTTGGCCCGCTCGTTTTTGTGATTCAAAATTTGCAATGGTTTTGCAATTTTATGTGAAATGCATCAGATATGTTGTTTGTCTCTAGCCAAAGATGTGCTTTTTATGCCGGTTTTTGAATTGATCAACTAATTAATGAGAAAATCGTGCAAACGTAATGAGCTCTATAGCGGCCTCTATTATTAAATCCGGGGTGGACGAGCGCAAGCTGGCGTCCCTTATCTATGTAATCTAATCGCTTCAAAGCGGCATTGCGGCAAAGCACACGCTCCTGCTAGGTTAGCCTAGCTCCGTGCCCTTGCTGCAACGTTGAGCCGTTGCTTGACAGAAAGCCTCTCTTAGCGAGAGCTGCAGTTTCGACGGAGGCACACGACTCTGCTGGGTCCCTTCCTGGCAACCGTGCTTTCCTGTCGCGTTGACAGCGTCTGTTCGACGTTAAACTGCATTTTTGTCAGCCTTGGCACCCGATCTTGCCGTGTTCTCCCAGCTCCGTGCTTTTGTTGACACCCGAGCCAGCTAGTGCAGCGGCACACGAATCTGCTGGGTAGTTCCTAGCGCCGTGCCTGTCTGCCGCGTCGACAGCGTCTGTTCGACGTGTGGCTGTGTTCGGTGTTAGTCGGCTGTAGCACACGATCTTGCTGGGTTAACTGGCTCGGTGCCTTTCCTGACGTCATTCTGATACAAAAACGATAAGGAGTAGCACGAAGTTCTGTGCAGAAAACGCTGGTTCAGAGATTGATTTGACTCAAAGGCAGCAGAAAACGCTGGTTCAGAGCTTGATTTGACTCAAAAGCAGCAGAAAACGCTGGTTCAGAGCTTGATTTGATTCAAAAAGCAGCAGAAAACGCTGGTTCAGAGCTTGATTTGATTCAAAACTGTAGAAACCACTGGTTCAGAACTTGATTTGATTCAAAAAGCAGCAGCAAACGCTGGTTCAGAGCTTGATTTGACTCAAAAGCAGCAGCAAACGCTGGTTCAAAGCTTGATTTGACTTAAAAAGCAGCAGAAAACGCTGGTTCAGAGCTTGATTTGATTTAAAAAGCAGCAGAAAACGCTGGTTCAGAGCTTGATTTGATTCAAAAAGCAGTAGAAAACGCTGGTTCACAGCTTGATTTGATTCAAAAAGCAGCAGAAAATGCAGGTTCTGAGCTTGATTTGACTCAAAAGCAGCAGAAAACGCTGGTTCAGAGCTTGATTTGACTCAAAAGCAGCAGAAAACGCTGGTTCAGAGCTTGATTTGACTCAAAAGCAGCAGAAAACGCTGGTTCAGAGCTTGATTTGACTCAAAAGCAGCAGAAAACGCAGGTTCAGAGCTTGATTTGACTCAAAAGCAGCAGAAAACGCTGGTTCAGAGCTTGATTTGACTCAAAAGCAGCAGAAAACACTGGTTCAGAGCTTGATTTGACTCAAAAGCAGCAGAAAACGCTGGTTCAGAGCTTGATTTGACTCAAAAGCAGCAGAAAACGCTGGTTCAGAGCTTGATTTGACTCAAAAGCAGCAGAAAACGTTGGTTCAGAGATTGATTAAAAGCAACAGGAAACGCTGGTTGGGACCGTGATTTGACTGAAAAGCTGCAGAAAACGATGTTTACTCGCTGGTTCAGACAATGATTTGACTCAAAAACTGCTGGAAACTCTAGTTCAGAGCCGGTTCAGAGCTTTATTTGACTCAAAAGCTGCAGAAAACTATGTTTACTCGCTGGTTCAGACCATGATTTGACTAAAAAGCTGCAGAAAAGGCTGGTTCATGCGATGATTATGACTCAAAAGCTGCAGAAAAGGCTGGTTCATACCATGATTTGACTCAAAACTGCAGAAACCGCTGGTTCATACCATAATTTAACTCAAAAGCTGCAGAAAACGCTGGTTCATACCATGATTTGACTCAAAACTGCAGAAACCTCTGGTTCATACCATGATTTGACTCAAAACTGCAGAAACCTCTGGTTCATACCTGGTTCAGAGCTTGATTTGACTCAAAAGCTGCAGAAAACGCTGGTTCATACCATGATTTGACTCAAAAACTGCTGGAAACTCTAGTTCAGAGCCGGTTCAGAGCTTTATTTGACTCAAAAGCTGCAGAAAATTATGTTTACTCGCTGGTTCAGACAATGATTTGACTAAAAAGCTGCAGAAAAGGCTGGTTCATGCGATGATTATGACTCAAAAGCTGCAGAAAAGGCTGGTTCATACCATGATTTGACTCAAAACTGGAGAAAACGCTGGTTCATACCATGATTTGACTCAAAATTGCAGAAAACGCTGATTCATACAATGATTTGACTCAAAAGCTGCAGAAAACGCTGGTTCATACCATTATTTGACTCAAAACTGCGGAAAACGCTGGTTGATACCATGATTTGACTCAAAACTGTAGAAACCGCTGGTTCAGAGCTTGATTTGATTCAAAAAGCAGCAGAAAACGCTGGTTCAGAGCTTGATTTGACTCAAAGAGCAGCAGAAAACGCTGGTTGAGAGATTGATTAAAAGCAGCAGGAAACGCAGGTTCAGACCATGATTTGACTCAAAACTGCGGAAAACGCTGGTTGATACCATGATTTGACTCAAAACTGTAGAAACCGCTGGTTCAGAGCTTGATTTGACTCAAAAGCTGCAGAAAACGCTGGTTCATACCATGATTTGACTCAAAACTGCAGAAAACGCTGGTTCATACCATGATTTGACTCAAAAGTTGCAGAAAACGCTGGTTCATACCATGATTTGACTCAAAACTGTAGAGAACGCTGGTTCATACATGATTTGACTCAAAACTGCAAAAAACTCTGGTTCATACGATGATTTGACTCGAAAGCTGCAGAAAACCCTAGTTCATACCATGATTTGACTCAAAATCTGCAGAAGATGCTGGTTCATATCATGATCTGATTCAAAATCTGCAGAAAGGGTTGGTTCATATCATGATCTGACTCAAAGCTGCTCAAAACGCTGTTTCATACCATGACTAGGGTCAAAACTGCAGAAAACGCTGGTTCATACCATGATTTGACTCAAAACTGCAGAAAACGCTGGTTCTCTAAATCTGCAGAGAACGCTGTTTACTCTCTGGTTCAGACCTTCATTTGACCCAAAAGTGCACATTTAAAAGCGCTGCTGACCGGCAATTGGGCCGGTCGCAAAATTTCGAAAAATCAAGCGGGCTGGGCCAATGGTGAAACGAAAGGATTCACTCCTGCGCCGGTCCTGTCTCAGTCAGCAAAGCTGTACAGCTCCAGTGTCAGGAGGCCACTGAAGACCATCTATCATTGGAGAATAATTAGTATGCATGTTGTGATTTGTATACTGTATTGTGTCAGGCTTTATACTCTTCCTGCCATCTGAAAGTGCAGTATGTTAAGTGTTTCGATGTAACGGTATTGTAAGTCAGTTCTGTTTGCTTTCGATGCTCAGGTCGATGAACGTTTTTCATTTGTCTAATCGGTTTTGTGTTTATACTGTGCATGCGTGTGTTTTAGTGTACATTTATAATGTGTAGAGCAGAATATTGCCTTCACTAACAGGCAAGCAGTGCGTTTAGATCAGCTTTGTTACCTTTGGGCCGGCTTAAAATTTCATAATTTAAAATAGCACCAAAATGAGCACTACAGTATGTAATTGAACACCTTTTTTGATATGCTGCTTGTTAGGTTACTTTCAAACCCTGATTAGGGTTTTTAGGTTACTTTCAAACCCTTAGGGATTAGGGTTTTTAGGCTGCTTTGAAACCCTAAACAGGGTTTTCAGGTTACTTTCAAACTCTGATTAGGGTTTTCAGGTTACTTTTAAACCCTGATTAGGGTTTTCAGATTACTTTGAAACCCTAAACAGGGTTTTTAGGCTACATTGAAGCCCTAAACAGGGTTTTCAGGTTCCTTTCAATCCCTGATTAGGGTTTTTAGGCTACATTGAAGCCCTAAACAGGGTTTTCAGGTTACTTTTAAACCGTGATTAGGGTTTTTAGGCTACTTTGAAACCCTAAACAGGGTTTTCAGGTTACTTTTAAACCCTGATTTGGGTTTTAGGTTACTTTTAAACCCTGATTAGGGTTTTTAGGCTGCTTTGAAACCCTAAACAGGGTTTTCAGGTTACTTTCAAACCCTGATTAGGGTTTTTAGGCTACTTTGAAACCCTAAACAGGGTTTTCAGGTTACTTTCCAAACCCTGATTAGGGTTTTTAGGCTACTTTGAAACCCTAAACATGGTTTTCAGGTTACTTTTAAACCCTGATTAGGGTTTTCAGGTTACTTTTAAACCGTGATTAGGGTTTTTAGGCTACTTTGAAACCCTAAACAGGGTTTTCAGGTTACTTTTAAACCCTGATTAGGGTTTTAGGTTACTTTTAAACCCTGATTAGGGTTTTTAGGCTGCTTTGAAACCCTAAACATGGTTTTCAGGTTACTTTCAAACCCTGATTAGGGTTTTTAGGTTACTTTCAAACCCTGATTAGGGTTTTTAGGTTACTTTCAAACCCTTAGGGATTAGGGTTTTTAGGCTGCTTTGAAACCCTAAACAGGGTTTTCAGGTTACTTTCAAACTCTGATTAGGGTTTTCAGGTTACTTTTAAACCCTGATTAGGGTTTTCAGATTACTTTGAAACCCTAAACAGGGTTTTTAGGCTACTATGAAACCCTAAACAGGGTTTTAACACTGGCTAGAAAGCCTAGATAGGGTTTTTAGGTTGATTAGAAACCCTAAACAGGGTTTAAGAACTACATTCAATCACTAAATAGGGTTTTTTTAGTAATCCTATAAGTCAAAACAGGGTTTTGCGCGTGCCTTAGAATCGAAATTAGGGTTCTCTGAACCATTTTTAGTCAATATAACGCACTTCAATCTGTATTTTATCGCTGAAACTCATATTAAATACGTATTTTGAGCGGAAAACAGCTTTTTATTACATTCATTGTTTCAATATTCGGTTTTTAAGGCATTTTCTTCAACCGAAACAGGGTTTTCAAGGCATTTTTAATGCAAAAACAGAGTTTTTAACGCTTTTTCGGTCCAAATAGGGTTTTGAAGCCATTTTTGGCCACAAAATCTCTAGAAAAAAGGTCGACAAAACCCACTTTTTACCCCAAAAAAAGGTCGACAAAACCCACCTTTTGGACCCCAAAAAAAGGTCGCAAAACCCACTTTCGACTTGGTCCCAAAACCCTATTTGGGATTTGAAAAAGTTCCCCCCCACGGAAAAACACAGCGACATGTATGTGCTGAGATATTTGCCCTCAATGTAAAATCAGAGATTTTGGTAATGAACAGCTGCGCTTCTATTATTCCGTTGCACTTCATAATTAGACAGATTCCTACAGCTAACGGCTAACGTCACGAGGCTTTTCTCGTGACACACAAACTCGGTTACTTCATTTCATGAAGCTTACGAATGACTTTGTACAACAACGTAGTTAAAAAAATAGATTGGCACTTTTAGGTCAACCAATTGTGTAAACTGCCCTATAAACAGAATAAAAAATCATCAGAAGTCGATTGAAAAAATGGAGATGAGGGGAGTTTAGCGTGTAGTGCCAGTAGCATCGCAATCGCTGATTGGTTGATTCAATCGTAATCGATTTTTAGTCTCGCGCCGTGGTGTGGTTTAGTTCTCGCAGCCTGGCAATTTGTTCGAATTGACATGCAAGGGCAAGTTTCTGCTTGGGACCATCATTTTTACACTGCAGAAGGGCGGGGCTCACCGATCCATTACAATTGTTCAATCTCGGCCCATTTTTTGCTCAATCACTGTTCGAGTGTATAGTGCGGAGAGGATGTAAGACAGTAATATTTTATAGTTTTACAGTGGGACAATCGATTACACTAAACAATCAACTATGGAATATAAACATTACTTTGGTTGGTTCGGCAAGTTCGAACGTGTTTAAGTGGCGGCATTTTCATACTGAATGCAGCAGCGGCTGCTGGTCGCGTCAGACGTGCACTGTGTGGACTGGGTAAGCAATGAACTGTCGAGTGACCAAATGTCTTCCTCCGACTGAAACAGAAGATGCATGATGGATGATGCATAAAGGAATTTCGATTTCAATCAGAACGGCAGAAAGAATCATGGTCTAAACTACTGTTATTTTACTAAAATTAGTAATACTAGTGGTATTTTACTAGTATTATTCTGTCATATAGTCCGTTTACTAACCGCATTCATCTTATGTTGTGTACTAACACTACTTTGCTCAAATGGTATGATATGAGAGAAAAAAATGAATAAATACATAAAAACACCTCTCCAGAAAGTAAGTTGTTGATCTGGGTCACAAATCTATTAGAAACAGTCGGAGTTGCGGTGAGGAAGCGGCGTATGAGTGCCTCAATTAATTCTCTGTGTGCTCTGATAGATGCCGTATTTACCTTCACTGTGAAGAGACTTGTGATAGCTGAGACAGAGTTTCTGCTCGAGGTCAGTTGGGTTGAGTGGAGTGAGACTGTTGACACGGAATCGCCCAAGACAGACTCCTCAGACTGAAACAGAAGATGGATGATGGATGATGCATAAAGTAATTTCGATTTCAATCAGAACGGCAGAAAGAATCATAGTCTAAACTACTGTTATTGTACTATAGTATAGTAAAACAAAAATTAGTAATACTAGTGCTATTTTACTAGTAGTAAAATAGTAGTAAAAAGTAAAATTAAGAGCCAGTAGTAAAGTAAAAATAGAATTAACATGCATTTCGCGAGAAAGTCAACTTACGGGGGGGCAAGGGGGTCCATCTCACCGATCCGGGTAAACTTTTATGAGCACAAACTAGACCACCAACGATGACCTTCGGCGCATATTAGAAGAAAAACACCCCCCGACAACCGCAGCTACACCCCCTCAAAGTTGGCTCCCCAGCCGTTTTTAGCCAATTTTCGGACCTCTAATGATCCAAATTCAAACGTGTGCCGTTTGCGCATTTCTAAACCGACAGCTTTCGCATGCACACCAATCGATAGCTATTTCAAAATACTTTAAACCCCCACTCAAATTTTTCCGTATCTTGCCTGGTTAGCGAGATATTTTCCGAAATGATCCAAAAATGGCAAAAATGCACCCTCCATTTTTTGCAAATATTCGCCCATAACTCACGCCACGACAGTTTGGGAAGGCTGGAGCTTGCTTCAAAAGTTAGATCCCCTTGCCCAAACATAATCCACATAAATTGGTCAAAATCCAATGGGGGAGCGGGGGGGTTGGCCCCCTCAAAGGTCTCCGGAATTTTTTTTTTGCTCAAAATTAATTTTAAAGTAGTCTGTTTGATACAGTTTGAGGCGCTGATTTTAAATATAAAGTCCGTTTGGCTAGACTCAACCTGGATCGGAAGATATTCAAGTCCAAAAATTCCGAAATTCAATTTGCGCCTGGTGACCGTCATCGTTGGTGGTCTAGTCTGTGCTCATAAAAGTTTAACCGGATCGGTGAGATGGACCCCTTGCCCCTTCTCTTCGTCACCTAAGCTGACTTTCTCGCGAAATGCATGTTAAATTGCCAAAGGTCGTCAATAGTAAAATGGAAATTTTACTACTATTTTACTAGTTTTTGGTGAATTCCAGCCAAAATCTTGATCAATTTTGCAATAAAACAGGCGTGGATCCACTTCTGCCAGTCAAATTTCACACATTCTTTGTCTCAAAAGTTCTGCAGAACTTGGTATCATGATCAAATTTAGCACTATTTGGATTAACATCAATTATTCATTAAATCTTGACATCATTGATGCAAAATTCCAGACTATGACTAGTAAAATAGTAGTAAAATTGGTGAAGTTATTAGTAAATTTGTAAAATAGGACCTGCTTGGTAGTAAAAATTAAATTGACGGGTTGAATTTGTAGTAAATTTAGTAAATAGTAAAATAAAAATCCACCAGTAAAATAAAGTCGGATGTCTCTTTGTCATGTAAGTAGTGATTCCGTCCTTTACCCCTAGGGACCACAACGGTCGTCCCGTTTTCCAAATGAGTGTGATCTAAATTTTAATTTAAGTGTTTGAAAGCACTGCACGAGAAAGAGGGCCAAAATGGCCATTTTGCGGGCCATGAGGAAGCAAAGAATTGAATGAGATTGTTGAAAATCTACATGTAGATGTAGTTTTGATAGAAAAGAACCAATTTGACGTCCGCTTTGCCCTAGCTTTCTTCTGTACCTTCCAGAGTATGACAAAACTCAATGTTGCTAAACTTAAAATTTAGATACTGAAGGATATGTAAAAACAAACGCTGAATCTCATGGTGACATCCATTTTTTTTGTTTAAAATAAAAAATTCCACTTTTTCGGACTCTGAAATTTTTAAAGCGAAAAAAACTAAAATTTTTGTCGTAGGAAAATCGCTTGAATGGCTTAAAAGATGCGCCATTTTGTCCTCTTTTGAAGGTATGAAGATATCTAGACCTGCGCTATCACATAAATTATCACTTCTCCCACAAAAGCCATTTCGCACAGAATCCTGAACAGTTGTGCTGCGATAGTTTCTTCTTCACATTTTTTATTTTTGTCCTTCTTCAGTGTCAGCTTCCGTTTTCTTTGCTTTCCTCTGTTGTAACCTGCCGTTAAAACACTTAACAATAAACACATAAACGGAAGGCGAGACATATTGAAACAGTACGGAAAATTTTAATTTTAATTTTAATTTTTCCACCTATTTTTCAAATTGAATATGTCTGAAAACGAAAGTACTCCGCTGTACAGTCTGATCTGGGTCATTTACTGCCAGTAGACAGGTTTATATAGCTCAGAAAATTGCAATCACTACAAAATTTCAACACTTTTCGAAAATATCAGTGGACTTGAACCTGAACCTGTTGTCCAGGTTTTTTAGAAGATGGATTTGAACCTGGACTTGAACCTGAAATTTAGTTGTTGGACTTGACTTGAACCTGAACCTATTTTTTAACCCCGGACTTTCCAACAGGATTTAGACTCACTCTGTATTTCGTTAGCTGATCGCTTCGAATCTTTGGCGATATGTCTGGGACGCACCTTCTCAAACAGTGTGTTTGTTTAGATTACTTCTGTCTTGTTTCTGTTCGTGTCTCTGCTTTCCTTTCTGCTCCACATTGCCAGCCACGCCTCTTGTCTTCTGCAGATGCTGAAACTCTTTGGTCCCTTCAGACGCCAACTTGTGCAGCCGGTTTTCCAGATAACCCAGGACCCGTTCGCCCAACCCTCGGCGCTCTCTGCCATGCTCGCAGTATGCAGTAACAGAAATTACAAGTTAGTTGTTTAAAGTTTTCTGCCGACCAGAGCATGACATTTTTGAAAATTTAGTCTTCAAAAAGGCATTTAAAAGGTATTCTGAGCGGTAAATAGACTGTTTTAGCACATAATTAATTTATTTCTCTTATTTTTGTTTAATTTTTCCTTCCTACCTTCACAGCAAGGGGGCAGGGTGTACACAGACCCCCTAGTACGGCCACTGGATTTAGTACATATGTAGTTGTAAGACAGACGCCTGGTGGGCCGACGCCCAAACCTGGGAAAAGAAAATTTTTAAAAATTAGCCCTCAAGAATCGATTGAAAACAAGCCAATCCTAGCACGTATTATTGGAGTGCCCAGAATTTTACAATTCATTATAATTTTTTACACAGATTGTGGTGGCATGGTGTAAAAACTTGTTCAAATAACTAAAAATTTCATCTGTGTAACTGAATGCAAAAACCCGGGGTTAGGTGTAGCTGGGGGTGGGGGAAATCAGGGAAGGTCAGGAATGGACTAGACATTAATTAATTAACTTTCTTATGGCTATACAACTCCGGAACGTGCCCTATACTGATGCGTACCCCTAGGGGTATTTTTATATTTGGAAAAGAGGCCCTCCGGCCGGAGCGTGCCCCATACTGATGCGTCTCTAGGGGTATTTTTATATTTGGAAAACAGGTCCTCCGGAGCGTGCCTATACTGATGCGTCCCCCTAGGGGTATTTTTATGGGATCAGGTGTAGCTGGGGGGGAAATCAGGAACCGATCCCAAACAAAAACTAATGTGTTTAATGATCATAATTAATTATAAATTTCTATCGATAAATATCGATTATCGATTATTTTTTTGGCAAAATTCCAAAATTTCAAAATCGTCCAAAATGGTCGTGTCATATATCATTTGAAAGCCCTTCGCCTGGCGAGTCTAATGATCACTAAATCAGCATAGGGCACGCCCCGGGGGGCCTGTTTTGCCAAATATAAAAGTACCCCTAGAGACGCATCAGTATAGGGCACGCTGCGGGGGGCCTGTTTTAAAAACATAAAAATACCCCTATGGGGACGCATCAGTATAGGCACGCTCCGGAGGACCTGTTTTCCAAATATAAAAATACCCATAGAGACGCATCGGTATGGGGCACGCTCCGGCCGGAGGGCCTCTTTTCCAAATATAAAAATACCCCTAGGGGTACGCATCAGTATAGGGCACGTTCCGGAGTTGTATAGCCATAAGAAAGTTAATTAATTAATGTCTAGTCCATTCCTGACCTTCCCTGATTCGCCCCCCCCCCCCAGCTACACCTAACCCTTTTTATGTTTTTAAAACAGGCCCCCCGCAGCGTGCCCTGAAAATTTCCCCCTACGGAGCGAAAAAAACCCCTACAGGTAGGGGGCATACCCTGGCAACCTTGAGCAGGGATACAAAATAGCAATGGGGAGATCACTCGAATTTCAAATTTTGAACACAGACGACTGAATGTGGTATCAAACGACTGCTGACGATCTCCTGATTACTATTTTACACATCAAAATCTAATTACTGCATGCTATATCAAGTTCTACCCCAGATAATGCGTTTCGGCGTGTGGTCAAATCCGATAAACGGCCACAGTCGGAGTCGCGTCAATTAGTGTGAAATACTCTAATGCACTAAAAACGTGCGCACCCAAATTGTAAAACTTTAACAAATATGACCACATCGGTATCAAACAACTACTATGGACTTGTACATTATTGTTACATTATATTACATCCACAACCAATTACTACATGCTATCTCAGATTAAGCGCTGATCATATCGCCTTACTTCATCGATTATCGGCCAATTTCCCCGGCAACCCCCACTTACTAAAACAATGGTAGCATTGGAGTCCGCTGACAGATATGTCTGCCCACGGGCACATGGGTAGGTAAGAAAGAAAGAAAGAAAGAAAGAAAGAAATTTATGAACATCGTCTAGTAAAAAAGTCAAGTAGATACCGATCAGATTCAAAGGACGGGCTGGGCCGATCGACCGGCTTCTAATGCCCGACCCTTAGTATATGCAAGTAGATTCAGACCTGATAGTTCACTTTTAAAAGCATTTGCAGAAGAGGAATTTACCACTGAAGAAGGCAATGCGTTCCAAATA
>JASANB010007590.1:0-48391 GCA_030248155.1 Sabatieria punctata | reverse complement strand
TCTACACAGACCGATTTTGCTGAAATTTTGTATAGATACACCCTGATACTTCAAGTTTTTACTGTTAAAATTTTAGCGCGTTCTGACATGAAATGTCTGAATAACAGTAAACTTTTCAAAAGTTCGTTATTGCACTGTGAATTATACTCGTAGTACAGAACGAGGCTGGCGATTTGTTTCTTTCTGCCTTCTGATGACAATTTTTGTATCGATGCTTTAGGAACCGTTTATATTCCGTTTAATTTTTTAATTATAGAATGTCTTTTACCATAAAGGAGCGTGCTAAATGCGTGGTGTGGTTTGATTGGATGCAGAGCGTGGTAGCGGTTCAAAGAAAATTCCGCACGTGGAGACGCATAACTAGCGACCAGAGTGAAGGATTAGTTTTAAATTTTAACTGTAAAAATTTGAAGTGTTAAGACATTTGTATGTAAAATTTTAATAAAATCGATCTGACTGGAAAAAATGTTATGGTTATATGTAGAGTGCGAACTGGTATTGGGTATTGGGTATTGGGTATTGGGTGTATTGGGGTGTTTTCCAGGTATTGGGTATTGGGTATTGGGTATTGGGGTTTTTAACCCCCAATACCCAATACTAATTGGGTCAGGTAAAAATATGGAAAAATCGATGTTGACCTGAAAAATTGATCTGAAAAAAATCGAAAAAGTTAGTCGATGATTCGGTTTAGGAAGCTGTATCGCGTTAATGAGCCGTCCATAAACAACATCGTTCGAAAATCCCGATTTTTCGGAGCCTCTCCTCCGAAAATCTAATATAAAAATGGTAACATTTCTAATGTCACCATAATGTACCAGTACCGTACCCATGGCTATTGCGGTGGTGCACACAATTTCCGGCCATTAGGAAAAAATTCGCCAGAAGAAACACGACTGAATTACGAATTAAATACCCAAACCGTTAATTCTGCAAAATTTATGCCCAAAATGACTTCTAAATGCTTTCTGAAAAGCTATTTTTTCAAAATTTTCTCGCCCTGCTTGAGCAGCGGCCCAACCAGGGCTCTTAAAAATTTTAATTGCAGTGCAAAAAATCTTGTGTATGCAACCTGAATGTACCTGTCCAGTGAAATTGCAATTTTTGGCCCAGCTTTGCAAGTATTGGGTATTGGGTATTGGGTATTGGGGTATTGGGGGTCTCAGGTATTGGTATTGGGTATTGGGTATTGGGGTATTGGGTTTTTTAGGTATTGTTCGCACTCTAGTTATATGAAACCGGGAATAGATAAATCGCCCACCCTGTAGTACCTTCAAATTGGACACACACTTATACAGATTTTCCCGCTCTTTCAAATGCAATAGAGCACAACTGAATACGATGAAAACTGCCAGATTCAGACGCGATTTATTAAAGTTGGAGACACCCAAAATAGACGTGTCCTTCAATTGAAAGAAGTGCCTATGTGGCAACGAGCTCAAGAGCTGATATTTTCAACATAAGTTGACCATGTAAGGATGTATCAAAACCTACAGGCAAACCCACCGATTCGGCTTTGTTTGGGAGCTGTGCAGCTTTGAAGATGACCCTTTTGATCACGATTTTTAGGCATGACAAACAAATGTAGATCAATTACTCTCTGTCGAAGGCACCTAGAGACCTGTCACTTGCAGCCCATACTAAAACAAACATGCACTTTCAGAATATCAACTTCACTTACCTGTCCAGTTCTTCAGTTCCAAGTAATTTTCACATTTTCATGTGTATGCTGAATCTGACCGAATTTCCGGTACCATCTATTTAGGCTACTACTCCTGTAGTTTCTGCTCAGTCAACCTGATTGTCTCATCCTGCATAGACCTAATTCGTAGTACTACAAACTACAAACTACATATTTTCGTCGATTATGACGTCATTACTACTACATATTAACTAAGACTACAAATTATTTCGACTGACTACAAATTGACTACAAACTACTATTTCAAAATTTGCGAATTTGTAGTCAATTTGTAGTCATTTTTCTTGTAAAGTGTCCGATTTTTCATTACGTTTTTACACAAATTCAGCCCGTAATCGGCATTTTGAACTGTCTTGAGCTTACGATAAGCTCATCAAATCATAAACCGTACCGATGATAAGCAATCTATGTTTGATGTAGATGTAGTGTTAGAAAGATCATTTTTCCTGTTTTCGCGCTGTTTTCCAAGTTGCCCCATAAATTTTCAGAGGAAGGTGACCATTGACGGACCCTGTAGATAACTTTTGGACATTCGTTTAAGCTTTTTCTTACCTTAGTTTTCATAAAATTTCTCTCATTATATTTTTAGAATAATACGAAATGTTCAGGATTGAAATTCATTGAGCACTGAATGAATACCACATGTTTCCTTGCACAAACGTAGTTTTTATAAAATTTCTCTCCTCTTTTTAGAATAATACAATATGTTAAGGACTGAATGGAATACCATATGTTTGCTTGCAGAAATGTAATGTAGTTATTAAAAATGCCGCTATTTTGGTGGAATGCGATACAAAACAGGTTTCCGGTACCTATTTTTCAAAATCATTACCATGACTGATTGTTCAATCGGCAAAAATTCGCAGTAATATCGAATTTCTGACGTCTGGCAACCTGACTACAAACTAGACTACATATTTTTGGACCTGAATTTGATATCTATAAACTAAGACTACAAATTATTTTCTCCAATATTTTTTACTACAAACTAAGACTACTAAATTGAAATTCTCTGAGGCAATAAGTTTAATCCTGAAGCATTTAGGCTTGCATATTGTGCACTTTATAGGTGTACGAGATCTATTAGCGTTTTCTGTAAGAGTAGACAAAGCCTTGCACTTTTGAGCAAAATTAATCGATGATGTGTGCCAGGGTTGCACTGCAGAAAACGTAAACAATGAGATATAACATTTGAACTAAACATCCGATTGATGCGGCGAGTGAATCAATTGAAAGAGCGGGAAATTCTGCACAATCGGGATAAATTTCAGGTTGACTACGTAAGCAGAAACTACAGGAGTAGTGACTAGCCTAGATAGATGGTACCGGAAATTCGGTCAGATTCAGCATACACATGAAAATGTGAAAATTACTTGGAACTGAAGAACTGGACAGGTAAATGAAGTTGATATTCTGAAAGAGCATGTTTGTTTTAGTATGGGCTGCAAGTGACAGCTCTCTAGGTGCTTTCGACAGAGAGTAAATGATCTACATTTGCTTGTCATGCCTGAAAATCGTGAGTAAAAGAGTCATCTTCAAAGCTGCACAGCTCCCAAACAAAGCCGAATCGGTAGGTTTGCCTGTAGGTTTTGATACATCCTTACATGGTCAACTTATGTTGAAAATATCAGCTCGTTGCCACATAGGCACTTCTTTCAATTGAATGACACGTCTATTTCGGGTCCCTTTAACTTTAATGAATCGCGTCTGAATCTGGCAGTTTTCATCGTATTCAATTGTGCTCTATTGCATTTGAAAGAGCGGGAAAATCTGTATAAGTGTGTCCAATTTGAAGGTACTACATCGAAAGCTGCCAATTTGACAGCAGTTGAAAGAGCACGGAGGAGCCAAATCTGCGAGATCCGGCGCAGCACCCTTCTTCAAGCCATTACTCCGGTTTGAGTGCGGCTAGAGCGAAACCTACGCGGCTGTGGGGGTTTCATAATAGGGCAATTCAAATGAGCCAATAAAAATGGGGGGTCAAAAAATTCCATCGGCCGCCCCCATAAGGGAGCTTGCCCGACTTTTTTTGGCAAGCACTCTTAAGCAGCTTCAACGTGGGCTGTCCCCTATCTTTATCATGACAGATTTCGAGCTGTCTGCTGGTCATGTCCTCCCAAATGGAAAGAAAGGTGAAAAAGTTAGGCATTGCAAGAGCGTAGCCGGGAATCGAACCCAGCACCTTTGGATTTCCGGTCCAATGCACTAACCACTATGCTACACGCCGATGCCTGACAAACACCTTAACCACTTCGAAAAGACCGTTTAACCCGAAACTGGGTCGTTTACCCGAAGTCATGCTTCGTTTACCCGAAGTCGTTCTTCGTTTACCCGAAGTCGTGCTTCGTTTACCCGAAGACGTTCTTCGTGAGCTAAAATGACCCAAATTTCCGAACCTTCGGTTCGGGTTGAAAGGTTCGGTTGATTTTTTTTCCGAAGTACAAAAATGTCTTGGTTCAGGTGACCCGAGTCTATCTCTTACCCGCCCCACAGGACCCGATTTTGCTGCCGAAATTCCGAAGCAAGTTTGTGTTCGTGTTAAGAGTGACCCGAATCTAGATTGTGAGGTCACCCGAATCATTTTTTGGGTTACCCGAAGAATAGTTAGGGGTGACCCGAATAATTGTTTAAACTCACCGAACCATCATTTGGGACGAATTTATCTGTTTTTCTGTGACAGTTACGCAACAATCTGTGCACATTTGCATTTGATGTTTGTTTTTTGGTGCTATCCCTCCTTTCAGCTGGATCCCGGCGATCCCTGCCTCTGTTGGGCCACCCGACTTAATATAATATCCTACAACCAAGAGGCAATCTGCTATGCAGCTTTTATAAAAAAAGCAGACACGTACACTGTAGTTAGCAATACAAAAGAAACACGTAAAAGCCTAGCCAATGACAGCACTTTAATCTGCTATTCAGATCTGTTTACAGCATGTTGTTTTGCAAACACAGAAACCGTTCCAGTGCACTTAGGATCGTCATAAAAGAATTCCACATTGGTGTGGAAAGACCAGTCGCAAAAACCGGGGCACAGCCGGATCTGACACCGGTAGCACATAAAAGTAGTGTTTTTCCTTTGAGCGTGAGCCATGCACTTTCCCCTAACAAAACAGTTCCTGGTCCAGAAGGTCCTCCGCACCATCAGCCATGGCGCGCGCAACCACTCTGCAGGAAAGCAAACCAATATAATGAAGTGAGCGGCGGTCGGCTCGGGTGGCAGCCTAATTGGCGCCAAATTCGAATTTATATTCGGGTGTGCAAAAACGATTCGGGTCTCAGATCGGTAAATGTATTCGGCCTTAGTTCGGTTGTGCAAAATCGGGTTCGGTGACACGAAGCATATTCTTATTCAGATTTTGTACTTCGGTTCTAGGGTAACCCGAAACCGCTATTCGGGTTACCCGATACTATACCTTGCTCCCAACTACCTCTGACTACAAAGCTTCGGGATGCGTGGGTCAGTCACCTTGGGGGGGAGCTCCCGAAACTGCTTCGTTTACCCGAAGTCGTGCTTCGTTTACCCGAAGTCGTGCTTCGTTTACCCGAAGTCGTGCTTCGTTTACCCGAAGTCATGCTTCGTTTACCCGAAGTCGTTCTTCGTACTCACGAAGCTACACATGTATGTGTACGGTCTTTTCGAAGTGGTTAACTAGACCCTTGACAAGTACCAACCCCGTATACGCAATGAGCGCGTCAACAAGCGTTTGACTCTTATTGTCTCCGATTATCGTAACCGCCGCCTGGATGACTATCTTAGAGGGATCGCTCATAATTTTTCGCAGTGTGTAGCATGTGTATGTTATTCGGCTTTAGATAACAGCCGAAACGTTGTTATTCCGGACTGTACAAAAGAGATAAAACGTTTTTATTCATACGAGGAAAAGTCGTAGCTAGGAAAAGTCGCGCGAGGAAAAGTCGGCGAGGAACTGTCGCACGAGGAACTGTCCGCGAGGAAAAGACGTGATACCTCATCATCACCATCCCCATTTGAGTGTGCATTTTCATGCATGGGGACGTCGCTACTACGGTCGCGGCTACCGCTGGGGGAGAAGGAAGAGAGAAGCTCCTCCAGAAACTAACTGGACCACATCCTTGCATGTTGAAGCAACTTCAGCCTCAACTACAAGCAGCTCTGCCCCAAAAAAGTGCCACTACCACCTGAGTTCCACCTGGTTGCAAGTACTGTTACAAGATTTTATACACACCTCACGGTACCGTCCAAGACATTAGTTACGGCTGTGATCGGACCAATGCTTTGTGTTCAAACGACGGAGAGCAAAACCGAAAAGCTGCGTAATGAAATTTAAATGAATATGCGTATGCGCATGCGTATACGCATTCTGAAATGCAATGCGTACTTTGCGTAATGATATGCGTAATGCGTATACGCATGCAACAGTACTCTGACTGGCCTAACTGATCGACTGAAACAGAAAATCTATTCCGATTGATCGTGCTATATTATACAATTTATAACTGATAGTCTTCATTTGAGTTATTTCGACGCCACTGGTGTCACCCGGTTGCCTGTGACCACTTTGAGAAAAAGAGTTCTTATGGACCTGTAAACGCAATTTCGTGCATTTTCTAGTGAAACCAAAACCAATTAGCAGTGTTTCACTTGTTCAGCACCAAATAAATCCACACATTTGCTCCGTTGACGGTCATCCAGAGCAGATTTCCAACCACTCCAGCCAACTTTTTATTCTCCATCCACGACAAAGCGGTGTGCCAGTAGAAAATTGCCGCCAAAGTGATGCTAAACAGTAAGACCACCTGAAGCAACATCCGTAATTGGACCGGCGCCGTTTCTCCTGTAGTTTCGGCCGATATCTGGCGCTGCAAAGTTGAGAATAAAGGACAGATCACTAAGATTTAACTTACAGTTCTACTAAACGAACAACTTATGGGAATGTAGAATACAATGTATTAGAAAGAGGCTCATAAGTATTGCAAGAGTTGCTAGTTCAAATCTTTGTGCCAGATTGCTGAAGGAACTACTGTCGTATTCAAAAGTGGGGCCGTTCATAAACGACGTCGTTCCAGAGGGGGGGAGGGGGGTCGGCTGAAATGCGACGATAGACGACGCACCAGGAGGGGGAGGGGGTTAGCAAAAAACGACGTCGCTTTTTTATAAATTTTAGGGTACTTCAATTACATTATTTTCGATTTATGCACATTCTGTCAAACGTTTCTCCATACAGAAAAGCTTTCCAGAGTGGTTGTAGGGATTTATTCTATTGATTGCGCAGTATGGTAACAAAAAAACGTGACAGTACTGTATGTACTGCCCTTTTATCGGGGGGGGGGGTAAACAGAAAACGACGTCGCCATAGGGGGGGGGTTCCCAAGAAACGACGCAAGGCGATTTTGGGGGGAGGGGGGGTCCGAAAAATCGGGATTTTGGAACGACGTCGTTTATGAACGGCCCCAGTGTAGAATTGCACGTTGAAACGGACGCCGCACCACGGTGTTAAAAAGCACACTGTGATAATGCAGCTCCACAACCAGCAAAGTAGAATTAACAGCTGTAAGAAAGGTTCTTGTTTTTTTTGTACCGCAACCGTTTAATATGAGTACCTTTGAACGAAGTTGGTTAACGCGTTCAGGCAGACAAACTATCACGAACCGGTTGTACGCCAGCAGAGTGATCAGAGGCATGTTTCCCATCCAAATTCCGTTGATTGAGGCGCCCAAGGCCTTAAAAATTTGTAGAAATTTGTTGACAGCTGGCTGGAAGTGAAATAACTTGGTTATTGAGTAGAGATGGGAAATGACAATGAGGCAAAAGCTGGGAATAGAAACAAAATGTAAACCTGAACTAAACTGAATTAAATCCAAGTTTGAAAGGGATCTGAAACTGGAGTTAAACCTGAATTAGTAAGTAAGCGTGCAACTATGTTTCGATGAAGATGGAACAGTAATGAAAATGGAAATGGAAATTAGCAAACAGTTGTCAAAGCGTGTCAACCTTGTTCCAGAAACAATCGTAGGGTAGACACTGACAAACGGTTGCAGCTCCTGCGAAAACTTGTAGCCATAGTTGGCTTATGTCGGCAATTCCCAGATGAAACATGATTGTATAGCAGCTTCTGCTTCTTAGCTCCTCATCTGTTCGAAATATCTGACATAAATCACGTTAAAACATCAATAATAATCACAACAAAAACCTTGTCCTTTACTTTTGATATACTCTCGGCACCTGTACCACCGATACACCATCCTAAGCAAAAAAAGCATGGTACCCCTTCTTTTGTATGTATCTACAGTAAAGCAGTGTTAACCAACGCGTAGCCTAGTAGCGCGGTGATTTTCAAGATTTCTTAGAAACCTAATATACATATATTATTGCTGTCATAAATGGGCCAGGCAGCGGGTATACATTCCCCCCTCAGTCGGTCATTCCCCCTCACCGATTTTTTTTCTTTTTAAAGGCAAAATAGGTGATTTTTGGAAGTTTTTGGGACCGATTCCTGAGATGACCTCCAAGCCCCCCTACGGATTTTTCCGGTACATATATGATTGCTGTTGTTTTGCCTTTTAATTTTACGATTTTTGGCACAGTTTTATTACATACTTCTAGTTTATTCAGTCAAAACTTGCCGCGCTGGCCTAAATCTCATGAATTATTTAGCTACTGTGGTCAGGTGTTGGTTGAGAAAGTACCTGATTATAGATCAGGTACAGGTACCGGTACTTCGAAAACAGAATCAGGTATCAGGTTTAGGTATAGGCATTCACAAAATGCAGGTATCTGGCATTTTGTCAGAAATGTTAAACTGTTGCATACATGGGCCGGAGGGGTAAGGGGGTATACCCCTCCCCCTCGGCTGACCATACCTCACCCACACCCACACCATACGCTTATTTAAAGCAAAATAGGCGTTTTTTGGCATTTTTTCGGGGGACCCCCCCCCCGAGGTCTCCATACCTCCCTCTGGATTTTTCCGGCCCATTCAGATGTTTCTCCTTATCTCCTTGTGCTTTGCAACAGTAGCCATGCAAACTGTTTTGGATTCTTGCGCTGGCTCGTTGAACTGCCATTTGCATCTACTATATTTACTCATTCAGCAAAAAATGTGATAAACAAATTCAGCATAAGCTTAGCTGCTATGATAGGTTGGTGCTCCTTTGTGTGATGCACAATGTTCAGAATCTCTAATGGTATTACTTTTTACGCAATTCTGGCTTTTCAGAATGAGTAATTTCTAGAAACTATGACTATCTCTATTAGTGAAACTCTGCAATACTGTAGCTGTTGCTTAACTAGCGCATGTAGTAACCAAAATCTTGCGACATTCTTGAGCCATTGTTCAGTTCTATTACCTTATATCTTATTGGTTCTACATGTATATCTAAAGCACTGTTTATGTCATAGTCGTAATGTGAGATGTACCGGTATATCTGTTTGTCTCACGGTAATAATATGATATGAGATATGATCATATTATATTTCATATTATTTCAAGGCCTCAAAATAATATGCATATTACAGGAAATATGACGTACCAATATTATTTGCGAAAAGTCATATTCATATTCGCTAAATAATATGAATTCGTAAATCGAACAATAACTAGACAAGCTTTTTTGGAGCGAGCAGCCTTCTTATTTGTCTAGACAGGCTAGTAGCGCCTGATGGACTTATTTTTTACTTCTACATTATTGTTTCACACATCAGCCCATTCACAACCAATTACTGCATGCTGTCTCAGAGTACGCGCTCTAGTCATATCGCCCAAAGGGCAGGCTAGGCCGTTTGTCGGCCTCTCTTTCCACCTGGGATCAGCTGAGCTGGCCTGAAGTGTAATTAAACCTGCCTGCGTGTCAGACAGGCAGGGCATGGGTCAGACAATGGACACTGTCTTAATTACGTACACTAGTGGAGCAATCTGGCGGCCTTGACACACGGGCGGGCAAATTGTTTATGTGCTAGCTACGTATGTTCAAAGTTAGGTGATATCTGAATACATTAGTTCAATATTTTAGCCACAACGTTTTATATTTTAGCCAGAAACTTTTATATTTTAGCCACAACGTTTTATATTTTAGCCACAAACTTTTATAGTTTAGCCACAACATTTTATATTATAGCCACAAACTTTTATAGTTTATACTACTAATATAGTATACTAATTTTTGGAAGCCCCAACATCTGAAGCAAATTGACCAAAAAGCCAGCTGAGACTTGAGAGCTGTTTAGCTAATAGTCCCTTGTTGACAAACGGCTGGAGGCAACTCTCTATTTGAAGCGGCTGAGGAGGATGAAAGAAGTCCAGAGGCATGGACGAAAGGCTATAATTTCTAGCTACCTTGTATCCCTATTAATTGTCATTGCCAACCGAGATCGGGCAGACATGTAAAGTGGGGGGTCGGCGGAATCGGACGGCATGGTGTGCGTTGGACATCCCTATGACCCCAAAGTAAAACCCTAAAACAGTTCCGCCCAACTCCCTCTGGGTAGCCAGCAATGGCCATTGGCGGTTCTCTCCGATCCCACCATTTTGCATAGTAAAACTCGAAAACACACCAAACAAAAATGAATGTTTCTCTGGGGGGCTACCTCGCTCAGGCACGTGCTATGCAGCATTCGAAAGCTCACATCATGAGCTTTCAGAATCTGTAATAAAATTTGTGGCGATTTTTGTTATTTCAAAAATAATCGATCCCGAAATATCGACTGATCACGATTTCGTCAGTTTTTACGGAAATGAGAGTTTCTCTGGGGGGCTACCTCACTCAGGCATGTGCTATGCAGCGTTTGAAAGCCCACGTCATGAGCTTTCAGAATCTGTAATAAAATTTGTGGCGATCTTTGTTATTTCAAAAATAATCGATCCAGAAATATCGACTGATCACGATTTCGTCAGTTTTTATGGAAATGAATGTTTCTCTGGGGGGCTACCTCGCTCAGGCACGTGCTATGCAGAGTTTGAAAGCCCACATCATGAGCTTTCAAAATCTGTAATAAAATTTGTGGCGATTTTTGTTATTTCAAAAATAATCGATCCCGAAGTATCGATTGATCACGGTTTTATCAGTTTACAGCATCTCACTAAAGTAGCTAAAAAAGAAAATGGGATGACCATATTGAGGTTTTCTGGTACGCCAAATTCATTGGCGACGCCCATTTATAGCTAGGATCACGATACTTGATCGATTATCGATTTTTTGCTGTGCAGATGGCTCAACTACACAGGCTATGATGTTAGTGGTGAGCATGCCGATTTCAACCACGATGCTGGTTTAGAGCTATCATCGAGTTTTAATTCAATAATGGATTTCGATTGATTATCGATTTTTGTTGTGCAACTAAACAGCAACATAACTAAACTAAACAACATATAAACATCTCTAAACCAACATCGTGGTTCAAATCGGCATGCCCAAAAACCACTAACATCAGTGTAGTTGGGTCATCTGCACAGCAAAAAATCGATAATCGATCAAGTATCGTGGTCCTAGCTGTAAATGGGCGTCGCCAATGAATTTGTCATACCAGAAAACCTCAATTTGGTCATCCCATTTTCTTTTTTTAGCTACTTTAGTCAGATGCTGTAAACTGATAAAACCGTGATCAATCGATACTTTGGTATCGATTATTTTTGAAATAACAAAAATCGCCACAAATTTTATTACAGATTCTGAAACCTCATTATGTGGGCTTTCAAACGCTGCATAGCACATGTCTGAGCGAGGTAGCCCCCCAGAGAAACATTCATTTCCGTAAAAACTGACGAAATCGTGATCAGTGGATATTTCGGGATCGACTATTTTTGAAATAACAAAAATCGCCACAAATTTTATTACAGATTCTGAAAGCTCATGACGTGGACTTTCAAACGCTGCATTGCACATGTCTGAGCGAGGTAGCCCCCCAGAGAAACTCTCACTTCCGTAAAAACTGACGAAATCGTGATCAGTCCATATTTCGGGATGGATTATTTTTGAAGTAACAAAAATCGCCACAAATTTTATTATAGATTCTGAAAGCTCATGATGTGGGCTTTCAAACGCTGCATAGCACATGTCTGAGCGAGGTAGCCCCCCAGAGAAACATTCATTTTTGTTTGGTGTGTTTTCGAGTTTTACTATGGAAAATGGTGGGATCGGAGAGAACCGCCGATGGCCATTGCTGGCTACCCAGAGGGAATTGGGCGGAACTGTTTTAGGGTTTTACTTTGGGGTCATAGGGATGTCCAACGCACACCATGCCGGCCGATTCCGCCGACCCCCCACTTTACATGTCTGCCTGATGGCTGCCTGATTTCGGTTGGCAATGACAATTAATAAGCAAACGGAGGTCCAAACCAACAGGCAATTGCTAAATCCAGGTCCAAACCGGTCAATGTTCTACTGACTCATCCTACTGTCTTCTTGTTTATTTCCTATTCACTCTTAAACGTCGGAGCGCAGTGCCGGTATGCAAGCGACGCAACGGCC
This sequence comes from Sabatieria punctata, assembly GCA_030248155.1. NCBI lineage: Eukaryota > Metazoa > Nematoda > Chromadorea > Araeolaimida > Comesomatidae > Sabatieria > Sabatieria punctata. The sequence goes on along the minus strand of JASANB010007590.1, from coordinate 36,246 downwards.
AAATATCAAATATAATATCATATCATATTATTTGCGAGCCGCACTCATATTTTAATAATATGACTGCGAAAAATATGATTATGATATGGATTTGTAGAATATGGGGGGTGGCCATATCTGGCCACCCCGTGAGACAAACAGATAAGGTGAGATTTCCAGCAGTACCACCACCATCCAGAACTGCAGCTAGGCATGATTAAAGAAAGCATCCATAACAATTGCACATGTGTCGGGACATGACTGAATTTACAATGTTATATTATATTAATACAACGCTTTATCGACAATGTAATGCCTTCGAAACAGTCCAGTTCCATAAATGACACTACCTAACGTGCTAAAAAGGGGAAAATGGCCGTGCGTGACACTAAAGTTTGAAGGGCCATAACTTCAAAACTAGAAGAGATCCAAAAAATTTGAAACCAGTTTTCGAAAGCACATTTCATGGGCTATTTTGTGTTAAATTTGTAGCCGGATAGCTCAATGCCACGCATGTGAAACATATGTATTTCTGAAGACATGTTTTTCGGCCTAATCTCTGCAAAAAACTGCTTGTCAAATCGGCAATTGCAATCCGACTCCGACGTCGATAGGTGCAAATGAAAGAGCGTCATTGGTTCTGTAAATGTTCCAGATTTGGTGAGGATTACTCTAAAAATGCGCTTACGGCACCCGGTCAAAGATGGAAGTCGGTTAAAAATCGGCGGGCTCGAAAAAGCATGGTTTTTCAACTTTGGGCGCCGATTTCTCCGGAATGGGTGGGCCCCCAGCCGAACCGGCTGGGTTTTGTAATATCCACACTTTAGTGGTTCAGATCAGCGAATAAAAATGGGGGTCAAAAAATTCCATCCGCCGCCCCCTGCCCGATTTTTTTTTGCAACGCCTCTTAAAATTGTTATTTAAATTGTTGGGATTAAAATTGTTATTTAATAGTATTAATATTAAATCTAAATCAAAACTAACAGGGGACTATTATATTAATATTAAATTAAAATTAAAATCGGCTAGTTCTATTATATTAATATTAAATTAATATAAAATTTCACTATTAAAATAACAGTAGTTAAGGAAGAGTCAAATTTGTGGGGACCATGCCAAAGTGCGGAAAGAAAAAAAGCGGTGTTATATAGGTAACGAGTTGCGGTGAATTTAAATCTGGTTGAACAAAATTTGAATCAAGTCTCCTTTTAGCAGAAAATAGACATTGAAAAACGACGAATTCAGTTTTCGAGAGGAAAATGCTCTTTAACGGCCGAATGATGATTCAAAATGCATCTTATTCGATAGCTCACACTCTGTTTCATATAAATACATCACATCCTCCTATCAATAACGGAACACAAAACAGCATTTGCGCTTGAAGTTGCAAAAACCGTTTTTGGACCACTTTTTGGTAGTGTTTTTGTATTTTCTATTCCGCGCCGCGCGGACGTGCTTTGGCCATCCCTACTCTGAGCGAAGCCCCCCCTCCCCTACACTGGCCAGGACCTGTTACGTGTACAAGATAATCTCAGGCAACAGAATTAGAATTTTATGCTTTGCCTACATATACATACAACCGAGAGGCGTCAACATTCAAAGTAGATCACTCTTATGCCCTTATCTTCGTCTATAGCCGTCGCACGATGCACCCGAACATATTATACTTTGCGCGTCTTCGGACGCGGCGAAAACGCGTCTAACTAATCGTAATTGACACGATTGGAATGGATCTGCGTTACGGTTTGTATAGATTTCTAAACGGAATTTCCAACCTTGTCGGAATTACGCGCCTAATTCAAAATTGTAGTTTCTAGAAATGTCAGTTTTTGTCACAGATAAGCAGTAGCATTCCCGTTCAAGCATGTGGGAAAAATCTGTGACTCATTTGCAGCTCTATGCATAAGAGAAAAGCAAAGAAGATCGGGTTTGCAGCTCAAACAGACTAAATATTCTCCTTAATGACTGTCCGCAGCACTCAGCCACGCTGAATCCGGTTTGGAAAGTATACGGTAGGACGGAAATCTGCTTTTTCTTTCTTTCTCTTTTTCATCGTCGTGACTCGTGTTCAATTGCCGAGGTGGATGCAGATGAAAGGAAAGCGCGTAGTATTGGAGGCGGCACAGAATCGGTTTATGTTGTTTATTGTGCGTTGACCGACGGTCGGTTTTTGATCAGCTACAAACAAATCAATGATGACTCTTTTCATCGTTCTCGTTTCGTAATCCGAAGCGTACCTACTGCTGGAGGAATTGACAAGATTCATTTCAGGTTAATACAGTCAGGGAAATAACAACATATATGGTATCAGTACACATATATGGAAACGGTACCATATATGGTACCGGTACACCTTCAAGTGGTACCATATATGGTACCACTTCCTTATATGGTACTGGTACCATATATGGTACCGGTACCATATATGGTGCCCCTTCGATCGAGGCCTCAGGTGGTACCATATATGGTACCGGTACCATATATGGAAACGGTACCATATATGGAACCGGTACCATATATGGTAACAGGTACCATATATGGTACCCCTTCGATCAAATCATAAGGGGTACCATATATGGTACCCTTTCGATCGAGGCCTCAGGTGGTACCATATATGGTACCGGTACCATATATGGAAACGGTACCATATATGGTACCCTTTCGATCGAGGCCTCAGGTGGTACCATATGGTACCACCTCAGGCCATACATGTAACAAGTCATCAGCCGAACGGGGGAGGGGGAGTTGCGGGGTCTGGCGCCGGCCGGGGGGGGGGGTCTGAGCCAAAATTTTGGGAGGGGGTCCGGCACTAAAAAACGCTCAAAAATGGAAAAAAATCGCAATTTTTGGGCCAAAAATCGCTAATTTGGGCTGAAATACAGCTAAAAAGTGCTGTTTTACCGGCGATTTTGATAATTTTTGTGTCTGAAATTGCAAAAAATCGCAAAAATTTCCTCAAAAATTGCTTGCCAGAAAAATCGGAGGGGGGGGGTCGGAAAAATCGTCTCGGTCTCGGGGGGGTCCCTATCCGGGGGGGTCTGGCCTAAGTCGTGTGGGGGGCAGACCCCCCAGACCCCCCTGTTACATGTATGCCTGAGGCCTCGATCGAAAGGGTACCATATATGGTACCACCTGAGGCCTCGATCGAAAGGGTACCATATATGGTACCACCTGAGGCCTCGATCGAAAGGGTACCATATATGGTACCGGTACCATATATGGTACCACCTGAGGCCTCGATCGAAAGGGTACCATATATGGTACCGTTTCCATATATGGCACCGTTTCCATATATGGTACCGGTACCATATATGGTACCACCTGAGGCCTCGATCGAAAGGGTACCATATATGGTACCGGTACCATATATGGTACCCCTTATGATTTGAACGAAGGGGTACCATATATGGTACCTGTTGCCATATATGGTACCGGTTCCATATATGGTACCGTTTCCATATATGGTACCACCTGAGGCCTCGATCGAAGGGGTACCATATATGGTACCGGTACCATATATGGTACCAGTACCATATAAGGAAGTGGTACCATATATGGTACCAGTACCATATAAGGAAGTGGTACCATATATGGTACCACTTGAAGGTGTACCGGTACCATATATGGTACCGTTTCCATATATGTGTACTGATACCATATATGTTGTTATTTCCCTGACTGTAATAACTCAATCATCAACTAACTATATAGGCCACAAGGCAGTTAGAGAGATGGGCTAGTCAGCTCGACTCAAAAGTAGCCATTGACCGGAACTTGTTTGTGAAAATTTAATAAAAAAATGCTTCCTCCGCTCCAGAATTAAAATACACAAGCCGAAAATTGCAGGAGACGATTGCTTGCAGGCTGTTTTGCTGGGGGTTAGAACGGGGCAAGTGTCATTAATCAACACTTTTAGCTCTACTGTTATTAGAAATTTCAGCTTTAAAAAATAAACTAACTAACTAAACTAAAATTGTCGCAGCTATTCAAATATTCATCTGAAACTACTGCGAAATGCTGAGCATCCTTTGGTCTGCAGCAAACTACCAACAAAGTTTACTTTTTGAAATGAAAAGTAGTGATTTCAAGCACCATTTTTACCTAAAAACGGGGTTTAGAGATGATTTTTTAATAGTTTTACCAAAGAGGCCTTGAATTTTCCACGTTTTCTTCCAAGATCGGGCATCATACCAAATCATAAAAATGGGGCCTGGATGTTGTTTTGAGGAACCCAAAGACTCCAAAAAACGCTTATTTGCCTTAAGAAAGCGAAAAATTTCCCCTCCGCGAGGGGCGGAGGGTGTGGTATGGTATTGGTCGGCGAGGGTTAAACCGCAATCCCGTGCCACCTATGTCCGGCATTCCTCAGCAACTAGAACCGGAATCGCTAGTGCCGACCGGAACCGAAATTCCCGTCGATCGCTAGCAGGAAGTCTAATGCGGCCGAGCGGGCTAGGTCTTATTGGAGCCCTTAAAAAACTGGTCATTGCATTCGATGAAATTGACTGTAGTCTAGATGCCTCTCCCTTTGTTTTGCTTACGCGCATTGAACCAGTTTACTTTTTAATTGGGTAGATTGTTGGCACAGCTGTGTCACCAAAACTATTAATTTGCTAAACAAATGTTTGGAACATTTATGTTACGCACTTAAAACAAGTAGCTGAAGGTTGAATCTGAGTGAGTGGTCGAAAATGATCGTCTCAGCATTTACCTGGAGCGTAGTTGGCTTGGGACTGTTAGGGACCCCTAAGTCAGTTAAGCCTATCTTTCTTCTTATTTAAAATAAAAAATCTGATTTTTTGCCGTTTCTACTGATAAAGAGTGGGTCTGCTCACTTAAAATAGATTTAGTACAGTAACATGGGTCTGCCTCCACCCGACTTAGGCCAGACCCCCCGGATAGGGACCCCCAGACGATTTTTCTCATCCCCTCCGATTTTGTGGCAACTAATGTTTTGAACAAATTTTTTGCGATTTGTTATTTTTTCAGACACAAAACTTGCCTAAAATCGCCAGTGAAACAGCACTTTTTAACTGTTTTTTATCCCAAATTTGTCGATTTTAGCCAAAAAATTGCGAATTTTGAGCTTTTTAATGCCTAACCCCTCCAAAGAATTTAGGCTTTTGTAGCCGAACAAACGGCACAGCCCACCCACCGTCCTGACTGATCTTTATCTTGGTTTACTGGACGCAGTAAACTTTACTTTACCTCTACTAGGCTATGACCCCTTGGTTGGCGCCGGAACCTAAACCCCTACCCTGCCGCGGATGACCTGTTCCGTGTATGATTTAGTGGGTGGCTCATTGGGCTGCCTGCCATATGGCAGCTCTGCATCCATTCAATACGGACACCGGATTTTGTAGCGCGCAGCAAGTGCTCAGATCTGGTCCAATTATTTCTGTGTTTTTAGCCGTGCGTCTATCGAGTGGTTGGTTCAAAGATGCCGGAAATATAACCAACATCTCCTCTACACATTCACTGGTGTTGCAGCTGAACGGTGTGCTCATAGCCGAATCAGTCAAAGTGAGTGAAACTGTCTGTTTGCGGCAAACCAATCCCATAGACGTCTGTGCACGTTTGTGAATGGTGCGCCTATTTCGTTAATCTCCTAACATGTCCTTGCTAGTGTTGTGGCTTGTCCTATTTTGGTCTCTCTGCACAGGTCGGTCGGTAAAACCAAAACTCGGTAAACCCTAATTTTGGCTAAAGTACAGCTAACTAAAAGTGCTGTTTTACAGCCGATTTTAGCAATTATAAATGTCTGAAATTCTAAAAAATCGCAAAAATTTGCTCTACAAAATTACTTGCCATAAGATCGTCTCGGGGTGAGGGGCAGACCCCCGTTACATGTATGATGTTTACCATAAAAGTGAAATTGGTGCATAGCTAGCTGGGAAGATAATCCATCGATGAGGCATGTGCATGACTGTACTAAAATTACTGTACTATTCTAGTCAGAAGACACTAGTTTAGGGGTCAAAAACCCATTATTGGCTTTATTCTGATTCCCAATGTTTGTTTCCTGCATCTTTCCCGGGCCGGGCCGACCCCTCCCAAAATAGTACTTGGAAAATCTGGGCAGAGGCGTCAAAGTGTCGATCCATGTAGGTGGTATACCATAGGACTTGCCCCAGCTCCCGGCTCCGTACCATAACAGAGTCTGCCTTTTTTCGGCAACGTTTGCTTCAGTCGATATGGTGTTGTAATTTATTCAGTTGACTCGGTCAGAAATGCCGTTTCTCGGCACTCTGAGTTGTGACGATTTTTAAGCATTCTCGAAAAACTAGAGAGTGTGATATGATGAGAGTTTCTGAGGGTTAGTCATGTGATCGTAAACTTCCATTTGCAGGCTATCGTTCGGTTACCTGTCTCCGAAGTTTCACCACGAACTTGTTACCCTACCGCTGTAAAGTGCCGAATATGGCGAGGAGGAAAGGATGCCTTGACTGCTATTATACTACCATAACGGATTTAACTGTTTTGTCTGTTCTGTTGGCGTCATAAATGGAATCAAACTGTTTGTTTTATCACCTGCCGCTTTGCTGTTGTAATGATAAAAAGGAGTGCGATCGCTTTAGTAGCAACAACAACGTCTTCGCCGCTTTCTATTCACGTGTGCGAATGCTTGTTGTTTAGAACTATATGGCATTTTCGTGAATACAAGTTATTTCTTGTCATGTATTCGCTCTTCCTTGCAGAAGAAGTAGATTTCGAAAAGGTTGAACAGCAGATTCGTAAACTGAAGAACACAGCAAATCAACCGCAACCAAGTACGTGCGACGCGTCTTTATGGCTGTAGCGCTCCGACGTCTTCATGGTTATTTTTTGGCAGTAGCCATGATTGGTTGGGTTTGGTTGTCTGTCACCGATATCACGTGTTTTATGGTCTTTTTTCTTGCTAATCATGTTATTCTCAAGGCTGATTGCATCACGTTCAGTCGCTTAGTTGACGCACAACCCGTAATTATCCTGATTTATTCGCTGTTCATCCATATTTTGCAATAACTGCCTGTATACTAATCATAAATTATTTATTTGACTCGCACAATCTTTGTAATGTCATTACTTGACCCATAAATCAGTTAGTCTTTGTTGGAAGCAAATGATGCGAGTGAAAACTCATTTCGCGAAGCAAAGAAACGTTTAAATTGCGCGCGCTTCTGTGGGCCATTACAACCGCTTAGCTCCGCCCACTTTAATCGCCCCGCTGCCTGGCCGAGTGCATCGTGCGGCGACTATACAAGAAATTTCTTCTGCTTCCGACCGCTGCCCCTTCTCTTATTCAGCATGCAGTTGTCCTCTTTGTCATCTGGGTAGAACATGCCCGACAAGCACTTGCTGTTCTCTTTACACTTTTCTTCGCAATCTTTAAGACCGGCGGCTGAGTGAATCTGTTCAAGCTGTCCAATCAGTACCTTGTACTGTGGGAAACATATATGTTTTATGTATATGTTTTAAAACATAAATATGTTTGTTTTTGGGAAAACATATATGTTTATGTTTCTCAATATGTTTGCATGTCAAATATGTTTTGTATTTATATGTTTGGAGGCCAATATGTTTCTGGAAACATATACATATTTTTGCTATAGGAATTCATGATTTCAAGACTTTTGGTTGCTGTTTGACTGTAAACTTTTCCAAAATCTGACTTTCACTTTAAGCTTGTTGAATCTGAGTATGCTATCTAACTTGTTGCAAACCGTTTTAAACAGTAAATTCAGAGTATCAAGTTTGAATTATCGAAAATTAAGACAAAATATAAGTGAATAAGCGACTTTTACACAAATATGTTTTATGTTTAAAAATATGTGCATATTCAATTTTCAGAAACATATAACTATATGTGTTATTTATATGTTTGATTGGCGAAAAACATATATGTATAGTTATATTAATATGTTTTAAAAATTTCGATATTTTCCCACTGTAGACCTTGCCCTTTGTCTCTTTGCAAGCTGAAACGCTAAACTGTAGTTCACTCGCAAATCAGCAAACTACATTACAGAAACAGTTTACGGTTTGAAAGCTAAACTGCTGAGTTGGCTAGTTCGTAAAATCGGCCAAACCGCCTTGAAGTGTGGTTTTAGTCTATTTTATTTAGTATTAACGTTAAAAATGCAGTTGCATCAACCAAATTAGGTAAAAATTAGCATAAAATGAGAAAAGAGCGCTTCTACTAACACCAAGCAAACGTCTACAAGACTAGAGAGAGTTACAAGTAGCGGAAAAATCAGATTCGATTTACCAAAAGGCATTTTAAGCGAAAAACCACGATTTTGCCATTAACTATTATTACTGTAGCTGCTACTGGTACATATTTCGGAGTCGGGCCGGACCTAAATCGATGTTGAACTGAAATTGTTCGTATAACGATAAAAACTTATCAAAACAATAATAAAAAGAGCGCAGAAATTATTAAAATTGTCTCACCTTGGGCACAGACATTGGCAGAAAGCAACGAGATAACCAACAGCAACTTGATTATTTGCATATTGAAATTTTCAATCTTCAGATCAGCACACTGCAACTGAAAAACAGAATAATACTGTAGGAGAAAATCTTACATTGATTGATTTAATTTTGAGGTTTTTGAGCATCGTTCAGTTCAGCCTTACATGCAGCCATTCTGGGACTGACTGACTAAAGCTTAATATATTGTGCTTCAGAATAATATAGATTATCTATTAAAATACGCTATACATTGCATTCCCGGAAGAATTACTACGGGAGACGTACAGTCCGTTTCGAAAAATTGGTATACTTCACCTAGTAGTAAAACGTCTACCTGACGCGATTCAAATTCAGATTTCTCAACCGTCCCATGACAGCAGCATCCTTTTAACCAGTATCTGCATGTACTGTATGGGGAAGAATCAAACATTAAATATATAAAACCCATAACAGCTAATACGTAGTATACATTGCGTTGATTTTCTCACTCACTGTGTTCCTCGATTATACATTATTATTGTTCCTTTCGGCGCACAAAGCGATACAGCTTTTGGTACGTGTACAAGAAACGAAAAAACTAAACATCGCTTTCTTCAAAGTTGATCGGGATAGTCAAGCCCTTCGGATGAGGATCTTTCCGGGGCACTTCAATCTGCAGCATTCCACTAATCAGTCTGGAACTGAGTTTCTCCGGTTCAACTTCTTCAGGCAGAACTATTTTTCTGACGAAATTGCGCATCACAAAGCCGGATTGGTAGCTGTGGTCTTCATGGTGTGCCTCCACAATCAACAGTCTTCCCTGGATTTTCACCTTTATCTCTCCCGGCTGGAAGTGGACCAAGTTAAGACCGATACAAAACTTATCGGTGGTGCTGAACTCCTCCACCAAGTTAGCAGCGCCGGCGGCCTGCAGAAACGAAGTCATTTTTCGGCTAAACTACAGCCGAGTCGACCTATAGCTGTGCACTTTGAATTGTTTGTTTTATGTGCCCCAAGATCGGCCGCTTTTTCAGTGACGTTTACAGATGAGTCCACCGGATTTGCCGCCAGTCAATTACGAACAGGTGTCTCTTCTGCGTTGTGCTATGGAAATTGGTGTAGAGCAGACGGCATAAACATTGATTGAATTGAACAAAAATAGAACGAGCCGGCACACATGGCCCTGCTTATCATAAGTGAACCAGCTAACCGGAGGCGTATCCAGGGGGTGTGGGTGGGTAGACCACCTTTGCGGTGGAGGTAGGAAGAGAAAGTCTGTCAAAAATAAGCGAAACTATTGAATTATGTGTCAAAACTGTCTATTTTGTGCTCAGAATGCCTTTTAAATGCGTTTCCGAAGGCTAAATTTTCAATTTTTTCTCGCCACTTTAAACTACTAAAACTTGTAATTTCTGTTAATTATAAGCCTGGAATGTGTTTTAAACGCGTTTTTGAAAGCAAATTTTGCTAAATTTTCTTACCCTCCAAGCACTTTCAAAATTTTACACCCCCTTTCCGAAATCCTGAAATACGCCACTGTAACTAACTACCCTAATTAGAATTGTAGCGCAAATTAGAATTAGCGGCACGTTGCGCAGATTAGAATGCACCGAAAAGAAAACAGGAGCTTCAGTCAGACCGTGCAATAGCTAGCAACACAGAAAATAATCAAAATCACTTATAAGGTCTGTATCTTCTGGCTACGGTTTTCAGAAAGCTTTTATACACTTTGTCGGCAATGTCTCCGGATGCTTTTTCTAGTGGGTTCCATTTGCCATCTCGACCCGGCACACTCATCTTCATATCCATCCGTCTCTCAGGCCATATTTTCTGTCCGGAATCTACCGTAATCTCTTTAAGGCAGCCGGAACCTAAGAAACCATTTTCATAGTACATAAGCAAAAATCAGTAAACTCACATTTCTCAGTAAGAAAGGAAGTCAGTATTATAGAGATTATTATTATTGCACACATCATCGCCACGTCTCACTCGAAATGATAGGCAGAGTTATCTTAGCAGCCCGCCATTTATTGCATTTTCGCGACCCATAATTAGACCCGAACAATCGCTATGGGCTATCGCCGCCTGATCTGTGACAAACGACACTTTTATAATTTTAAACGGTTAGGCACGCAAGTAAATCAAAGACTATTACTAGTTTGCAGCAAACGTAACACAAGTACTGTAGACGTACAGTATAAGCTACCGTAACCAGACGCTACACAGCCAATATTTTTCAAGCAACAAAACGGAACTAAGTACTTATTATCACTGTTTAGTTAGAATATGCTTAGTCAAGACGGAATGGGCACAACAGTATAACGAACCGGATGTAACAGACTGTAAGCCAAAATGTACCAGTGCCTTCGGAGATGCATCGTTACACGGAAAAAATGAGTTCAAAAAGTTGAGATGGTGGAGAAAAACTGATATTGATTGCAAGAACGTTTTCGAATAGCGCGAAAAACATTATTGAGAAGGCTATTTTTGTCCACCACAAGTACAGTATATAACTGGACAACGTGCTAATAATATCCCTGACAGTGACAATTATATAAATTGAAATATCCTACGTCACCCCGAGCACTAATTCTACGTTTCTCTGCGTCGGGCCCACAAATCGGTGACTACGGCCTCATCGGCCAGAGTGGAGGTGTCTCCAAGATTAGCCTTTTCGTCACCCTCGGCCACTTTTCGCAGAATTCTTCGTGTGATCTTGCCGGATCGCGTCTTCGGCAATCCTGGCGCCAGCTGGAACGTGTCCGGTACGGCTATGGGACCGATTTTCTGACGAACCAGTGCTTTCAGTTCAGGCACCAGCTCTTGCAACTGCGCTTTCTGGTGCGTCTGCAACACACTCAGATTAATTTGACTGTTCTGCATGAGAATTTCCTTTGGAATGACCATTAGGGATTACAATGGTACTTCATTTCATAATCAGTAGTTTTAAAGCATTATTTCTGTTTGACTATTTTCCTGTTTTAATTAATAAATACAAGGGTTGCCCATTTACGTATCAATTCGGGGCTTCGCTTTGCTGAAACTTTGGGGTTCGTAAATGAAATGAGCTGAAATTTGAACACAACATGCACACAACCACAGAATTCTTACTCCCAAAATTTTGGTAACGTCTACCAGTTCAGCCACTAGTTATGCACTTCTATTGTATGTGCACACTTTGATCACGGACATGTGGAAATGCATAACCAGTGGTTCAAGTGACAGTTGGCAACAATTTTGAGGTGAAAATTCTGAGGTTGTGTGCCAGCTGTGTTAAAATTTCGGCTCATTTCATTGATGAACACCGAAGTCTTAGCCTTACATAAATGGCCGACCCTGTATCTTTGTTTTGATAAACTATCAATATCCTATGTTAAATTCTCTGTTTTTGCAGTACGTATTTGTCATTTTTTGCGTAAATTGTGCTTTGTCTGATGGATTCTGAATTTCATTATACTGGACTGAGTAGGCTTTTCGCTCTGTAAACTTGCACAATTGCTGTACACCGTCAGTCAGAGCAGTGTTTTAATTTAAACAACTCAAAATCTGTAACAATGTGACTTAGGCATTGCTTCATCTCAACGCTTCAACTGCCTTAACCAAACCATAAATCCTTTCTGTTCTGTAATTTTGCGTTCTTTTGTATTGACACCATGTTTTCACAGAGATGAGCAGACGGGCAAAAAAATGCGATCCGGCATGCCATCCTACGCCCTTTTTGTTTACTTCACTTGTACCCTAAGTGTGCGCGCTGACCCGCAAAACAAGTTCCAACAGCGAACGGGGGTTGAAGAATCGTTGTCGAGCGCTGTCATCCGTGACTGGCGCCAGGCGTCAATTTTCATCAAGTTTAATTTTATGAGTGTGTGGGCAGTCAGAACAGTGCCGACAACTTGTTGTATAATAGTCAAATCATCGAGCCCCTGCAGTGGTTGGGCGCTCACCCAGAAACTTTCAAGGTCGCCCTCTACAGTCTCACTTTTGCCTATTAGTCTTTGACACCATCTGTCCTGTCACTGATTGACAACCACTAACTTTGAACGTGTGCCGCGTTTTCCCTTTTCTTTCAACCATTTGTCTGTCTGCTGTTGACTCCTGGATGAATCCCGGAGACGACTTTCTGGACTTGGGACTGCTTTTCTGATCAGAAGGCGCTCCGGGCCTTGTGATCTGATTAGTTTTAATTGAAGAACTAGTCCACTGACTGCTCTCTTCAAATTGGAATACAGAGGTACGTTTTATATTACTTTGTTTTATGTATTCTGTTGTTCTTTTGCTGATCAACTGCTAATGCAACAGCTGAGTATCTTGCATTAGTATGACCTAAGAAAGTAGAATAATTTGATCCTTGTGATCAAAGACAATATTTCTTTTGTCATATTGTGTACAGTACTGCAGACTGAATTTCCTTCTGCAAACAGAATTTTTTTGGTTCTGATTTTTCCTTGTATGTATTTACTAAATTTTATGGTCTTGTATAACGAACCCATTACCTTTATCGACAGATAACCCAGAAAATTTCAGCCAAACCGGTTAAGACGTACCATAGAACCGATAAATTCGGCAACATAGTTAAAAACTACAAAATTCGACTACTTTTGATGCATTGTTCCCGTAAGTGGCTGCCAAATTTTTAGTGAAATATAAATATGCCACAAATCCATTTGCAACAAAAACACCAAGTTCTGTCGTTGCAGAATGTAGCCAAAAACTTTTAACTTGTAAAAAAAGAGCTATCCTTTACTGGTTGGTTCAGCTTCATGTTACAACTGTCTACTACTTAGAGAATAGAATCTGGGGACTGACAAAACTGCAGGGCATGTCAGCAGTTTTTCTTTCTAATCTCAGCTGACATGCCGACGCACCCCAATTATCTGGGCGAGAGAGAGAGAGAGAGTATATATTTCAGGGTGGAACGTACCTTCTTCAGGGTCACAAAGGCATAGGGCATCTGGCCCTTGATGTCGTGCGGCGCCGCCACCACGGCCGCCTCCGCCACTGCCGGATGAGCGACCAGCGCCGATTCGATTTCGGCAGTGGACAACAGATGACCACTGACATTCATAAGATCGTCCACTCTACCAGTTATCCAGATGTAGCCGTCCTCGTCTCGCTTGGCTCCTAGACACACCAGTCTGTCTGACTGTACTCAGTGACTCTGTAGTTTCATGTCTACTGTATAGGTGCTTATGGGACGGTGGTCAGTTATTTAAACAACCGGGGTTAGACTAGTTAGGAGATAGATCAGTTGCTCAGTTAATATGCAAAACATGTAGAGTCAATGAAACAGTTACCAAATTAAAGACTAAATCTTCAGTGAACAAGAATTAAACAGGTTGTGCCATGCATGTAAGAGGTCATCCGTCGACAGAGAAGAGGCGTTCGGAAGTCTTAGACCAAATCGCGGGTAGCATACTTCAAATCGCTCAAAAACTACTACTATCGGTTCAAAGAGAGCTTTTTACAAACAACCATAGCCAATCTTGGGCCAGAAAAATGGGTTGAGAGTAGTCAAAATCGGAAAATTTGGGGGGTGGGCCCAGGAACAAAAATCTTTTTCAAGTAGGTGGGTGGGTTGGTTTGAGGGGGTCGAGCCCAAGTTGGGGAGTGGGGGTGGTTGGGCCCATGTATGACTGTAGCAATTTTCAAATCTGAAATAGCGAAAAATTGGCCTAAAATTTCGTCCTGAAAAATCCGAGGGGTGGAAAAATCATCTACTGGGAGGGAGTCAGGCCGTAGTGGGCGGGGGCAGACCACCACGTCCCTGTTGCATGTATGGTCAACAAGATTTTGTTGAAGTAGGTTAGACAACTGCAATGAACAAGTCTTTTGTGTGTTGCAAACTTGGGATCAGCTGACACAACTTTCCCTGAAGAACCAAAGTGTCTATGTGTAAACAGTGCATGCCAAGTAACTGAAACCTTGTGAGGAGCAGAGGTAGTCTGTGGAGCGACTGTGCCAGAAAAAAACTGGTGTATAAAGTTTCAGTGACGCCTGTGCCTTATTAGGTTGTTTAGGCGCAAATTCCATCAAACCAGTTGCATAATAAAAACCTGTCTGCCAGACTGTCTTCTTCCTTGTCCCTGCTGTCTGCTACCTGTTATTTATGCTCATTCAAGTCGGTTGTCTACACAGTTGTTAGGGTCAAAAATTTTTAAAAAAAAAAGACTTTTTTTTTAAAAAAAAAAAGCTTTTTTTTGAAGGCTCAAAAAAAAATTTTTTTTTGAAAAATCAATATGCAAATTAAGGAAAAAAGTGCGAAAATTCACGTAAATACATGCAATTTTTTGTAAATTCTTTGTTAGCAGCCAACATTTTATCTAGCAACTTGCATAATACTGAGTCTAGCAGCGACTGCATAAGAAATCCTTCCTTAGGTTCACCTAGATGTGCCTCTAAAGACAATTTTTGGTGTAATTATGCAGTTACAGGCAGTGTTTAGACCTGTATTGGCGTTTTCGAACAGGTTTCTTAACTGACTTGAGGTGCAAAAGTGGAAATTTTTTTGTAAGTGCCTGTACTAGCACACTGGACCCCATAAGACGATTTTCAAAAAAAAAAATTTTTTTTTTAAATTTTAAAAAAAAGCAAAAATTTTTGGCCTTCAAAAAAAAATTTTTTTTTAACAACTGTGGTTGTCTAGCAGCTGTGTGAAGAAAGGGGATGTTGTTTCTGAGTGTAAACCAAAGTTCTCACCATCTCCAGTGAAGTAATAGCCAGGGAAAGAGCTGAAGTAAACTTTCTCAAATCTATCATGATCGCCATAAACAGTGCGCGCCATTCCGGGCCAGGCTCGTTTAATACACTGAAAGCAGACCAATCATCTTCTGAACCAGCAATATTGTGACAAAAAACAATACCAAATTTCCTTCGCCGGGGCCCTGTATTTCCTTGCTCTTGTCGTCCAATAGCACCGGTTCAATTCCAAAGAAAGGGAAGGTGGCCGATCCAGGCTTGGTCCTGGTCACTCCAGGCAGAGGAGTGATCACGTGACCTCCTGTTTCGGTCTGCCAGTAGGTGTCCACCACTGCACAGCCTTTCTCTCCCACTACATTGTAGTACCTAGAAAAGTTTCTCTAGTCTCTAATCTGGTTCTAATTTTTCTCATTTTACAAATTCTACAGAATGGGGAAAAGTACGCCATGAACCTGTTCAAGCTTAAACATTTTTGTACATTTTACACGTTAATGCAAGAGTCCTTTATAAATTATAAATCATATAATTAATTAATAAACATAATACAACTAGAAAACTTGCCCCTAAGCCTAAAACCGAAGCTAAAAGCTGGGTTTGACAGCGAGCTGGGCGAATGGGCCTTCTCAATTATCTGCCAGAGCCCCCGGATGGGACCCCCTCCCCCCCGAGACAATTTCGCCGACCCCCCCCCTCCGATTTTTCTGGCAAGTAAATTTTTGAGCAAATTTTTGTGCAACTTTTTACAATTTCCGACACAAAACTTGCCAAAAACGCCTGCAAAACAGCACTTTTTAGCCGTATTTCAGCTCAAATTAGCGATTTTTAGCCAAAAATTGCGATTTTTTCGATTTTTGAGCGTTTTTTGGTTCCCAACCCCCTCCGAAAATTTTGGCTCAAACCCACCGGACGCCCAACCCCCGTCCCCGTTCAGCGGATGACCTGTTACATGTATGGGGAGCATCCAGTACTACTGGCAGCTTAGGCATACAACTTACTGCACATTGGACGAATCGTTTGAAAAGATAGGTGGGATTTATACATAATTGGTACCTAAAACAAACGCTTAGGTGAAGAAGTGGAAGAAACTGACAACGTAGTCTATTGGGAACTCTAAAGGCCGAATTGTGGTTGTTTATTATTATTATTATGTGAGTTGAACCTTGACCTTGAAGTTCGTTAACTTTCCGTATGAATAGTCGTTGTTTGCCAAAATTTTAGCATAGTACATAAACAGAGTAAGTAAAAGAAGAAATATCACAGTGATTTCTGCACAAATTTAAGCGAAACAGTGCAATTTTAACGGTTTTGCAATCTTCGGTATTATTCGGTTTGAAACTACCGAATTCGAATACCACTAGTAACCGAATTATTCGGTTCATACCGAATAATACCGAACTTCGGTTGCATCCCTACTCTGAACGTCGTAGTTTATGGATGGCCCCTTTTGCACAATTTTATCTCACTTTTTACAGTACTACTTTTTTTACAGGGACAGAAAACAAGTTAACCAACCATTCCCAGGCTGCGGGGTTGATGGGTTCGCCGACAGTGCCGAGAACTTGGAGACTAGATCGATCGTGAGCAGTGACGAATTCTTCTTTGAATGCCATCAGAGACCGGATGGCCGTGGGCGCCGTGTAGAACTTGGTCACCTTGTACTTGGCCACCACCTGCCAATATCTGCCTGCGTCCGGGTGATTCGGTACTCCTTCGAACTGCAAGAACAAGAGCGATTCCGTTCCACTTCAAAATAAAGCAGATTCCTACTGCTGAGGGCCAGACATGGGCTAGCATTTCGGCTGAGGGGGGGGTAGAATTTTCAATTCCTGAGGGGGGGGGGCTGAGGGGGGGGGCGGAGGGGGTGGTAAGCCAAAAAGTCCGATTTTTGGCTAAAATCAAGGTTTTTTAGCTTATTTTTCATCAAAATACGTTAAAATAACCTATTCTGAGCTCATTTACACCTAATCCAGGCATATATTTATCATAATTTTCTATACAAAAATCTTCCAAAAAATTCCTGAGGGGGGGTAGCGGCCGGCTGATGGGGGGTAGGGCCAACCCCCTCAGCCCCCCCTTTGCTGCTGTCTGCTGAGGGCTAATGACACTTTACTGGTGAAGTAAACCGAGTTTCTGTGTCACCTTTAAAGCCTCCAAGAGCCCTTAGCAGTAGCAGGAATCCGTTTTGTTATGAAGTGCAACGGAATAATAAAAATCCCTTTTGTTGATTGCCAAAATCACTGTTTCGTCTTTGAGGGCGTCTATCTCAGGATCTAAGCAGAGTAGATTAATAAAAATTCCAGCAATCTTTTAAGAATTTATTAATCTTTCATGTAAAAAAGGATTCATTCAAATCGGTTGCGATTTGCGGTTGCTACAGTAAAGAATCTGTGGGGTTGTTTTTTTTTTTGGCGGACCCTGTATATGAAAATCTTTCTGGGACGCCTTTTTTGGACCAATTTTTTTCCTATTTCAGTCACGAAAATTGCAATATAAAAGAGCGGTTCAAGAAATAACATTGAAATACTGAAGGATTATTATTATTCTATAATGAAAACCGTTTCAATCGCACAATAATAACGTACAACAATTCCAGTGGAGCCGTTAAGTAGAGGCCCGTAGACAATGTAGGAATGTCCGGTGATCCAGCCGCAGTCGGCTGTGCACCAGTAGACGTCGTTTGGTTGCAGATCGAATGTGTATTTGGAGGTGGCGTAGGTGTAGAGCATGTAACCCGCTTGACTGTGCACCACGCCCTTTGGTTTGCCGGTTGAACCGCTAAATGCAAATTTCCTTCTTCAACCTTACTTTCTTGATCGTACCGCATAGCATAACGTTAAGGGAAGGGAAGGCGGGCTGATATACACGACATCTGACCTCCGATTTAGACTACTCCCAGAGATCATCCTTTCCTCCCTTTGAAAATTTAGCGTAATCTGGTGAGCTGTAATCGATATTATTGCGGTCAGGCGCTCCCACCCCCTTAGCATATATGTACTAGGGGGTAGGGGTTACCCCCTGCTGAAAAGGCCAAACCCCCTCACTGCCCCGACCCCGAGACAGGTTTATGGACCCCCCCCGACCCAAAAACACAAATACTAGTAGTGGCTCCAGTACTAACAAACCGGCTTAGAAATCAGTAATTTTTAGCCTAAAATTCGCTTGAAAAGCCTAAGGTTGAATTTAGCGTTTCCACTGCTCATAATCGGGGTTTTTTGAAGCCATTTTTTGTTATTTTTTGCTTGTTTTAACTCTAAAACGCAAATTGTCAGCTTAAAATAGCGATTTTTAGCGTCCTTACTGAAAACACGTGCTAAAAGCACATTTCCAGGTGTTTTGGAGCATTTTGAAATTTTGGACCTCCCCTCTGGGCGAAACCCCCCTCGACCCGCCCCACCTGAGGAAAAGGCCCCTACCACCTCTCCCCAGGTCGGCCCGGAGCTGTTACATGTATGCCCCTCAGGAATTGAAAATTCTACCCCTCAGCCGAAATGCTAGCCCATGTCTGCCCAGAACCCCTTGTTACATGTATGCATACATGGGCCGGGGGGTAAGGGGGTATACCCCTCCCCCTCGGCCGGCCATACCCCCCTCCCTCACCCACCTCCCTCGGCCTCGGAAATTTTCGCTTATTTAAGGCAAAGATTTTTCCGGCCCATGTATGCATGTGTGAACTTAAATTTACGAACAACCCCGGTAGCAGCAGAGAACTGGCATCTCAACTAAAATGGACCCAGCATAGGTGTTGATCAATAAAATTTTCCGGCCCACCACTTGCACCGCCGAAAAGAGCGTTCCCCCGTGTGCAGAAGCCATTTCTCAAGCAGCGCTGAAGGCAAATCGAAACCGCCCAGGCGGCTGCTTATTGTGGTGAGGGGAGCGTTGGGAGAAGTTAACCAATTCGATACGCTTCTACTTAGGTAACGGGAAACTCCGATCGATACTCAGACGTTTAGCGGCTCGACGGCAATTAGAGTGTCGTTGAGAAATCGACCGCGCTCAAAAGACAATCAGCCGCTAAAGATTCAGGTGCGATACGCCGACCGGTGCGGAACGCCGACCAGAGGGGTGCGATACGCCGACTTGATTGACAGGTGCGATTCGACGACTGCAGGTGCGATACGCCGACTGCCAGTAGAGTAGGAAGGCGCCAATTTTGAATGCTTCACTTACGGCACACATTGTACGTAACTTATCTGACTAAAACAATAGATTAAAGATGAAACAATATCGGAAAACCAAAAACGAAAAATTACTGAATTATAGAATTTTTTCAAAATTGTTGGTGTGTAGTGATTATTTGGTGTTGCGGTGTAAAAGGCCAAACGGAATGTCCCCAAAACAGTCTCTCAACTTAAGCCAACATCAATACGTATTACGTACTACACCAAGCTACACCGACTGTGCCTAACTTTCAATTGAGGGTCTCAATAGTCATGCTCGATCTGACCAGCCAGAAAGCGACTGTACCTTTCGATTTTTTAACGTGCGCCTTAGCTAAGGGTGCTAAATTGCAAAAAAAGTGAAGAAGTAACATACATGTAACAGGGGGGTCTGGGGGTCTGCCCCCCACCCGACTTAGGCCAGACCCCCCAGATGGGACCTCCCCCCCGAGACGATTTCACCGACCCCCCTCCGATTTTTCTGGCAAGTAAATTTTCGAGCAAATTTTTGCAATTTTTTACACTTTCACACACAAAAATTGCCAAAATCGCCTGCAAAACAGCACTTTTTAGCTGTATTTCAGCCCAAATTAGCGATTTTTAGGCCAAAAATTGCGATTTTTCTCGATTTTTGAGCGTTTTTTAGTGCCCACCCCCCTCCCCCAAAATTTTGGCTCAGACCCCCCCCCCCCGGCCGGCGCCAGACCCGCCCCCCAACCCCCCATCGGCGGATGACCTGTTACATGTATGAGAAGTAAGGTAAGGTATGTGCAATGCTAACTCCAGATGAGACTTGATAACGCAGAGGCTTTCTTAGAGAGTAAGAAGACACTAGCGAGTACACAAACATTAAACATGGATTGCTGCTGCACTAGAACAATTTCATATTTTCGAAATGAATTGATAAAATTCGATTGAAAAGAGTCGATTTCGTATTTCAAAAGCTAAATTGGTTATTCCATTGCCTTTTTATCGTGTTTTCTGTCTTTAGAAGCCAACGCACCGAAATCAAGTTTACCAACTTTAGTCTACCTACCTACAGTGTATGTAGGTAGCACATGCTTGATTGAACGTGTGACAGTTTTAGGCTCCCCAAACCATAAATCCTCTATCATTGGGCAGTCGGCGTTTCGCACCTCTTTAGTCGGCGTAACGCACTTAATTGTAGGCGGAGTTTATTGAGTCGGCGAATCGCACCGGTCGGCGTATCGCAACAACACCGCCGCTAAATCGGTGAACCGGTCGTCTTTTGCAGGTGATTCGACGAAAAACTACGAATAGGGTTTGAGTCGGGAACCTTGCTCGTGTGCAAAATCAGAATTTTGGGACAGAACCAACCCGTTGGCAATTTGCCAGTCTGCCTAAGTCTAAACTGCCCCATTAGAAAGGGCCACCAGGGTAGCAAAGCATGAATCTGCCTATACATCATACATGGGCCGGGGATCCAGAGGTTTGCCCACCCCCCCAACTTGGGCTTGCCCCCCCCCAAACGACCCCACCCACCAAAATGGCCGCGACCCCAAAACCGGCAGGCCCACCCCCAAATTTTCGGATTTTGACAACCTCCAACCCATTTTTCCGGCCCACGTATGCCATACATACATGTAACAGGTCATCGGCCGAAAGGGCTTGGGGGTCTGAGTCCAAATTTTGGGAGCAGTTGGGCACTAAAAAACGCTCAAAAATCGCAATTTATTGGCTAAGAATCGTCAAAAAAGGGTCCCCATCCGGGTGGGGTCTGGCGTAAGTCGGATGGGGGGGGGGCAGACCCCCTTGTTACATGTGTGAATCAGCGTTAACTTACGAAGTGTACAACATAAAGAGTGGGTCCTCGGCTTTCAGCCATTCAACCGGGGCCTTCTCTGCCCCTTTCATGCATTCGTCCCAGAAAAGATCCACCGAATCAACGTCTACCTAAGACAAATTCAAAACTACTACATATAAAATAAAGAAGGAATACCTTAGGTTTGGCAGCTCCATCCAGATCAACCCTGTCCATGTGCCTCAGCACGATGCAGTGCTTAACTGAGAAACCCTAAAGGCAAACACTAGTCAGACAGACTAATACAACACAAGAAATAGATAACTGTTATTACAGCGGGAGAGGGATTAGCATACATGTAACAGCTCCGGGCCGACCTGGGGGAGGGGGGTAGGGGGGTTTCCTCAGGTGGAGGGGTCGAGAGGGGTTTCGTCCAGAGGGGGGGGGGCAAAATTTCAGAAAGCTCAAAAACGCCTGGAAATGCGTTTTTAGCACGTTTTTTTAGTAAGGACGCTAAAAATCGCTATTTTAAGCTGCCAAATGGCGTTTTAGAGCTAAAAACAATAAAAAAAATGACAAAAAGGGCTTCCAAAAACACCGATTTCTCTTAAATATCAGCAGTGGAAACGCCAAATTCAGTTTCCGAAGGCTTTTCAAGCGAATTTTAGGCTAAAAATTAGTGATTTCTGAGCCAGTTCGTTAGTACCAGTACCAGAGCCACAACTAGTACTAGTATTTTTCGGTCGGGGGGGGGGGGTCCCGTAACCTCTCTCGGGGTGGGGGGCACAGTTGTTGTTTTGAACGCCACAAATTTTTGCTTTTTTTTAATTTAAAAAAAAAGATTTTTGAAAATCGTCTTAAATGCGTCCAGCATGCTAGTACAGATACTTACAACAAATTTTCCACTTTTGCACCTTAAGTCAGTTGAGAAACCTGTACGAAAACGACAATACAGCTCTAAACACTGCCGCTGAAACACGCTAAACGCTGCATAATTTCACCGAAAATTGTCTTTAGAGGCAGTTCTAGGTGAATCTTAAGGAAGGATTTCTTACGCAGTCGCTGTTAGGCTCAATGCAAAACAAGTATTACGCAGGTTGCTGGACAAAATGTTGGCTGCTTCCAAAGAATTTATAAAAAATTGGATGTATGTAGGTGAATTTTCCCACTTTTTCCTTTAATTTGCATATTGATTTTTCAAAAAAAAAATTTTTTAGCCTTCAAAAAAAGCTTTTTTTTTTAAATAAAGTATTTTTTTTAATTTTTGACCCTAACAACTGTGGGGGTGAGGGGGTTTGGCCCTTTCAGCTAGGGGGTAACCCCAACCCCCCTAGTACATGTATGGGGATTAGCAAGAAACGATATCGGTTTTTTCGGAAATTTAGGGGACTTCGATTGCTGTATTTTCGATTTATGCACGCTCTGGAAAAGCTTACTACATACCGAGAATCTTCCCAGAGTTGTTAGTAAGGATTTATTCAAGATTATGCAGCGTTGCAATAAGAAAACCATTTTTGTCCCGGGGGAAAATGGAAAACGAAATCGCTTCAGGGGAAGGGTTTCCAGAAACGACTCAAGGCGATTTAGGGGGAGGGGTTGGAAAAATCGGTATCTTGGCACACCTGCTGTGTGCAGAGCTGTTTAGCCTGGTCGACTATGTTCTTGAGCAGAATCGGTTTCTTTCCGCGAAACACGGCGTCTGCCGTGATCAGCACGTCCGATTGGGCATCGACGATGCGAGACGCCAACGATTCGGCACTGAAGCCTCCGAACTGAAAACTGATTAGCTTTGAACTTCACTCCAACGCTCAGTTACTACATGGGCTCTACCGGAAAACTGCAACTCTCTCTAGTTCGGTTTAACATAAAACTGAGAGTGCTTATCGAATTGAAGGCATACCTACTAGTAGGTATGGCCAATGGTTTTCAAAAATTCACGCTACAGCAAAAAAATTATGCTGAAACCGCCGATAACATGACCGGATACGATAATTTACGCAAAAAACCGCACTTCATTCCATGAAAAATTAGAAAAATGCGATCTAAAAACATCCGTCTGCGAAGAACTTTTGTATGGCGCACTTGGTACCATTTTTATTTATGGGCAACAGATTTGAATAACTGGCGCTACAAGGAAAAATTAATGCTAAAACGGCAAAACATGACCGGATGCGATTTTTTACGCAAAAAACCGCACGTAATTTTATGAAGAATTGGAGAAATGCGGGTTCAAAACAGCCGTGTGGGTCAAATCGCGTAAATTAGTGTTTATAACTTGGTCGCCGTCACAGCGGTGACTGATTTTCTATGGCGCGAGTTACGAAGGTGAAACCAACTTGATTGTTTAAAATCTACTAGAAAGATGTGAATATTCGTCGCCCAGCTAAATTAATGCGAAAAAGTATGGTTGCAATTGTTGGGTACAATAAAAGCCATAAATGGCAAAAATTTAGGGTTACAGAAACTTCAACACCGTTTGTGGGGTTAAGAACAAACAGCAGAGAGCCAATTCTTATATCAGTCGAAAGCCTGAAGTCTACTGTACATGGAACCGATTGAACATCTTGCGCCGAATTTGTCGTTTTTTCACAAGAACGAGGAACATGAAAAAAATCCAAGAAAAAGCCGATTTTCAGTAGTTAAGAAAGAAACCAATTTGTGGGGATCGCGTCAAACTGTGCTAAGAAAAAAAGTGGTGCTATATAGGTAACGAGTTGCGGTGATTTTAAATCCGGTTGAACAAAATTTGAATCAAGTCTCCTTCTAGCAGAAAATGGACATTGAAAAAAACGACGAATTCAGTTTTCGAGAGGAAAAAGCTCTTTAACGGCCGAATTATGATTCAAAATGCATCTTATTCGATAGCTCACACTCTGTTTCGTATAAATACATCACATCCTCCTATCAATAACGGAACACAAAAAAGCATTTAAGCTTGAAGTTGCAAAAACCATTTTGGACCACTTTTTGGCTGTGTTTTTGTATTTTCTATTCCGCGCCGCGCGAACGTGCTTTGGTCATCCCTACTACTAGAATTGACGGAACACTACTCATTCAAAATTCGTAGAATTCTGTTTTTTGCTCTTAACTGTTACTCTTGTTTGTGTATACACACTGCTAATCGGTGCAACGAAAATACCAGCCAATGGTGCGCAGATTAGGTTGCAGCATAAGAGAGAGCTCGGATATGACTTTGGGTATGAGGCAAAAGACACTCAGACGCATCCATAAGCAGTTAATAAAAATCGCAGTTGCTCAATTATGGAATACAGTACAGTACAGTACAGTACAGTCTGGCACTTAAGACATATAAGGCACCGGTGCCTAGGGTAGAGACATCTTATAAGGTGCCGGTACCTTATATGGCGTTAAGTACTGAAGAATTTGATAGTTTTGTGTGAGTGTTTGTGGTATCAAGTTATCGAGTGGTTGTGTGTGTGTGCCTGAGAGTGTGCGTGTTTGTTGTGTTGTGTACAAGACTACTAGTAAATACCCTCACATTCCTTTCATTGGTGCCGAGTACCCTTCGAGCCCCCTTCATTCAGTTCCAGTACAAGTTCAAGTTCTACTATCAAGCTTCTCCTGTGTCCAACCTCAAGCTACGAGTGCCCGTGATCATCAGGCACAGCCGTGCCCCATCTGATGCTCACATGACGTCCACTACCTTTCGCGATCGCGTCCAACTTCTGCAAGAGCAAATACAGCGTGATTTCGAACAGCAACAGCAATGGTGGATCGAACAAGAGCAACGTTACCAAGCGCAGGCTGAACAAAACCGGCGTGATCGTGAACAGCAACGGCAATGGTGGATCGAACAACAGCAGCGTTGGCTGGAAAAGCAACGACTGCAGATGGAACAACAGCGACGTGATCGAGAGCAGAGATTCGTGTTCCCGCGCTTTGGGTGTCCAAGTCGACTCATTAAACACTCCTTTTACTGGGTTAATGGCGGCTCAAGTAGCAGCGATGGAAGTCGAGGAGAAGAAAGAAGTGGAGAAAGATAAAGAGGCGATGTTAGAAGTTGGAGCTCCGGATATTCTTTGTTTGGCACAAGGCCATTTGGAGTCCAATTCTGTTGACGTTGTGCAGCAAGCACCTTTTCAACGCGCGTTTTCTGGGGCACACGCGGACGATCCCGACGATGTGACCTCTGCCGATGCTAAGAATTCGGCTTTGTTCCAGTCTTTTCTTCAGGACGTCCAAGATGGTTCAGTTTTTGCTAGTGCAGTTTGCTCAGTGAAGGACGGTCCTGTTCTCTTAGATGTGGGAAAAAGAAGGAGAAAGAGGCGAAGGAAAAAAGGGAAAGAAGAGGAGAAGTTTGAAGAGAAGATAGAAGTAGGGAGCAGAAGGAAGGAAGAAGAAGAAAAGAAAGAAGAAGAGGAAGAGAAAGAAGTTATGTGGATGAAGAGGAAGAGAGTAAGAAGGAAGAAAGATGGGAGAGAAAGAGAAGGAAGAGAAAGGATGTTTGGAGGAAGAAGGAAGAAGAAGGTGAAGAAGATGAGGAGAAGAGTGCTGAGAGGAGAGAGAGTGATGAGGAAGAAAGTTATGTCAAGCGAGATTTTGAGAAGAAAGAGGATGTTAAAGAGAAGAAGGATGGTGAGGAAGAAGTTGAGAGTAAAGAGAATGAAGAGAAGAAGAGTTGTGAGGAGAAGAAGAAAGAGAGTGAGAAGAAGAAGAAGACAGAGGAGTATGATGAATCGTTCTGGTTTGTTGGACAAGAGACGGCAGTTTGTTTTACCGATGACAAGGCAACAGGTGCAAGCGAAGGCACAGCAAGGCCGAAACATCGCCTTCAAGAGATCGAGTCAGCGTGGTGTTAGTGCAGGGCAGGTTACTGGAGATGCCGAGTCAACAGAGGCGGAGCAGTTCCCGCAGTTCACTTTCCCCGATTGTCAGGCACAGCGGCGGCCAGTCGACACTCGTCCAAAGGGGAGTGATGAAGAATTTGATAGTTTTGTGTGAGTGTTTGTGGTATCAAGTTATCGAGTGGTTGTGTGTGTGTGCGTTTGAGAGTGTGCGTGTGTGTTGTGTTGTTCAAGACTACTAGTAAAGCCTCTACATTCCTTTCAGTACCTGACTGTAGCGCTTTAGCTCAACAACCAATCAATGAGCTAAAAGCCAAAAAGGTAAAGTTATTCTTTTAGTCCTACGCAGTCATGTTATGTGGTTGTGACGACTAGCCGGACAAACGGCCCAGCCCTCCCCTTGATCTGCTCAATTTGTTATCTGTTCGGACAGTAAATTTATTACTTACTTACTTACTGACAGCATAATTCACCATAAAAGGGTCGGAATCTGTTAGGTTAGGGTATGAGTTGGTCAGTGACCCTAACCCAGATTTCCCGAAAACAAAAAGTGGCCACTATTTTCGGTCAGGCTAATTGGTCTCTGGTCCAAAAAAATCTTGGGCAGATTTTTGTGCAAATAAATTCTCACAATAAAGCTGACTAAACGCCGCCAATTTTACTTTTAGAACGGGTGATTAAAAATTCGATTGTAAGGCTATTGGAAAAGTGAAGCTGATACCCGGCCCCGGCACACGATTACTGTAAAAAGGAAGCTGAGAAAGATTGGGTGTATGGTGTATTATTAGTTGCCAGTGAGAACGTACTGTAACTGCGTCCCTTGCAAGTGTGTAATAGAGAGAATTAGGTAGCGCTCGAGAAAGTTCCAACTTTAAAACAAACACCAACCAACCCACTCACCACAACTGAATGGATGGCGCCGATACGAGCACAGGCCAGCATGGCTATAGGCAGTTCCAGCACCATCGGAAGGTAAATGGCCACGCGGTCGCCCTTCTTCACTCCTAAACTCTAGTATTATACACTGGCTGCCGGCTAAGCTAGATCCCAAACCTATTCTAATGGTTTACCGAGGAGATACGCTCTATACCATACATGCATACATGTAACAGGGGGTCTGCCCCCCCCTCCGATTTTTCTGGCAAGTAATTTTTGCGATTTTTTTTGCAATTTCAGACACAAAAATTTCCAAAATCGCCTTTAAAACAGCACTTTTTAGCTGTTTTTGAGCCGAAATGAGCTATTTTTTGACGAATTTTAGCCGAATAATTGCGCTTTTTCAGAATTTCATATTGCACAAGCCCCTCCCAAGAATTTGGGCTCAGACACCTCCCCGGCCGCCGTCAGACGCCTCAACCCCCTTCGGCGGATGAGCTGTTAAATCGATGCTCTATACCCGAGCTGTCTGGGTTTCCAGCCTATTTACCTTTGGACTTGAGTACTCCAGCAAAAAGTGCAACTTGTTCAGTCAACTCTCCAAAGGTTATTTTCGACTCGTCCCCCACCTGGTTTCCTTCCCTGCAATCAGTAATGCACCACCGACTATAAAATAGTACATAGAACGTGGAACTAGAGATACAACCATAATCCGGTATTTTCTAGCTCAAAAACAAAATCCGGTATTTTTGCGTATCATCCGCTTAAAATACCGGGATAATCGGATAGTTTTCAGATCCGAAGCACTACCCGGTATCCGGCATTTTCAATTACGGTTGCATCTCTACGTGGAACCCTCCCTGCCCTATGCACTGGTCAGAGGCCCAACAAGACCATTTACTTTCTACGATTATTCCGGGATGCAATTTTGGGCCTTACTCAATTTTCACAAGTTTAGTCACGAAAACTGCTAACATTGCCCGTTACACAGCAGTGTAATCTGCATTTGAGCCAGAATTAGCCCGAAACCACGATGTCAAGCGATTTTTAGTACCTTACATACATGTGCATGCGGGGTGAACAGGGGGTCGAAAATAAAAATCTCCCAAACGTTGCTAGAGGCTGCTAGAAAGCCTCCAGATGCGTTTCTAACCTACAGAAATCAATTTTGGCAACTACGCACCCTTCCTCCAGGCAACTACGCACCAAACCCGAATTTTTTTCAAATTTTCCTGGAAAATTTCGATTTTTTGACAATGTTTCTGTCAGAAAAGTGTTTTTTTGGCAATTTTTTGTCGAAAATTTGATTTTCACTGAAAATTTCGTATTTGTAGCCAAAATTTCGGGCGAAAATTTAAATTTCCCGCCAAAATTTGAATTTCCCACCGAAAATTTGCACCTATATCAAGGCAACTACGCACGGAGACCTGGCCGTCACCCCTGAGCCGCCGACCGTGCACATGTATGGTACCTTACCACAGATCTCCTCGGAATTTGGACTCAGACATATACGGGCCGGGGCTGGGATAAATCTCTCTCCTGGCCGGCCAACATCTCACTACACCTACACCCTTCGAACGGAAAATATTAGTAATTCTCGAACCGTTTCGGGGACCCTCGAGACGACCTCCAAGCACCCCTCCCGATTTTTTTCGCCCATGAACAGCTACTACCCTCCAACCTTAGCTGCCCTGCCCTCTTTGTCGGATGTATGCAACATGAAGAACATAAACAGAAAATAATTTTTTGAATTTCTGTGTTATAGGGTGCTCGCTCTGCCAAAAAAGGCACAAAGGTGATTTCGAACACACGGTCAATGGCATTCCCTTCCCAAGACGACAAAAATCTACTAAACGCAACCGGAAACTGCCCGATGCCATCCTAGAGCAGTTTTAACCAAACATGGGCCGGAAAGGGGGGCTACGGGGTCCCCTAGGGGGTCCCTTAAGGGATATGGAGGGATGGAGGGGGTATGGGTTGGGTTCATTTCGGTGCCATTCATTTCGGTGCAGTTGTATTGTAATGGTTGTGTTTCTTGTCAACTTACTGTGTGCCTCAGAGACTATAAAAATAGATACTTTAGTGTGCTATACTACGTCATTCATTTTAAAACCTAAATTACCGAAAAATTTTTTGTCCGGCACCGAAATGTACCGGCACCGATATGAATTGGCACCGAAATGTACCGGCACCGAAATGAATTGGCACCGAAATGTACCGGCACCGAGATGAATTGGCACCGAAATGTACCGGCACCGAAATGTACCGGCACCGATATGAATTGGCACCGAAATGTACCGGCACCGAAATGAATTGGCACCGAAATGTACCGGCACCGATATGAATTGGCACCGAAATGTACCGGCACCGAAATGAATTGGCACCGAAATGTACCGGCACCGAAATGTACCGGCACCGATATGAATTGGCACCGAAATGTACCGGCACCGAAATGAATTGGCACCGAAATGTACCGGCACCGAAATGAATTGGCACCGAAATGTACCGGCACCGATATGAATTGGCACCGAAATGTACCGGCACCGAAATGAATTGGCACCGAAATGTACCGGCACCGAAATGAATTGGCACCGAAATGTACCGGCACCGAAATGTACCGGCACCGATATGAATTGGCACCGAAATGTACCGGCACCGAAATGAATTGGCACCGAAATGTACCGGCACCGATATGAATTGGCACCGAAATGTACCGGCACCGATATGAATTGGCACCGAAATGTACCGGCACCGAAATGAATTGGCACCGAAATGAACGGCACCGAAACGTCGGCACCGAAATGACCGGCTCCCAGGGGGTATGGGCGGCCGAGCGGTATTGGCCGGCGAGGGTACATACATGGGCCGGAAACATCCGGAGGGGTGGTATCGAGACCTCGGGGGGAGGGTCAAAAACGCTATTTAAGCGAAAATTTTCTCCATCCGGGAGGGGAGGTGGGCGACGGGGGTATGGTCGGCCAATTAAGTGGTATTGGCCGGCGAGGCGAGGGGAATACCCCCTCACCCCCGGCCCATTGTATGCCCACGTACGGTTCTAACCTCTAAACACAGCATTTTTGGCATCTACGCGTTACAGTTTCCACTAAAAGTCCTTTTTCTTTCTTAACCATGTAATTTTAGCTGCTTGGAAAACACGGTTCATTCTAGATTTCTAAATTTCTCGATTAGAATTGAATTTGTGACAAGAAAAGTTGGCCCTCGAACCCGAACAACTACGCACAGGGACAGGAAGAGGGCACAGGTACTTTTCCAATTGCTTACTCGGTTCCAAATCACTCAATGGCTAAACACTGAACTTTACAGTGCGCCTACACAAACTCTAACAGAGTTGTACTAGTCCGAGAATTTACAGAACACAAACATTAAGACATACATGCAACAGGTCATCCGCCGAAGGGGGTTGGGGTCTCGCGCCGGCCGGGCGTCTGAGCCCAAATTCTAGCGAGTGGATTGGACACTAAAAAAGCGCTCAATTTTTCGGCTAAAAAAGTGAAAGTAAAAGGCCGAAACGTTGCAAAAGTAAATGCTCTTTTCGTGCAATCCCTGATATTCTTACTTTTAAAGTAAAAGATTATTTGCCAGAACAAATCGGAGGGGGGTTGGAAAAATCGTCTCGGTGGGTCGACCTGGGTGGTCCTAGCGGGGGGGTCTGACCTAAGTCGGGTGGAGGCAGACCCCCTGTTACATGTATGTATGATTAGGACACGTCCAAAGGAACCCACCAATAGAAGGCGATTTTATCTTTCAGTCCCCTCTCCACATTTCTCTCCAGACAGTTATAAGCCAGATTGGTGACAGCTCCGTCCATAAACTTAATGAAGATAGGGCCCTTCTTTATATCGAAGTTGTACTCCAGTCCTTTGCTGGAATTTTCTTTAAAGTACAGATCTTTGCTTTGAGCGCGCCAGAATGCTTCAGAGTCATTCAGAGACTGTCGATGCAATTTCTCGTATTCTTCTACACTTCTAATGTGCGCTGAACGCACCAACGAGGCAGGAGGCTCGTAAATCTGTAATTAATTGCTTAATTAGTAGATTGATTGATTGTCTCTAATGGCACAAACGTTACAGGGGCTCCCCTCCACGGCTCTGAGCGATCCTCGGCGGGCTGGAAAGAGCAGTTTCGATCCTTTTTGATAATAGTTATTTTAAAGAAAATAATTGCGGCCAAATTATAGCAGAGCGCTGAAATTCTGTGGAACATAAGGCTGTTTTTTAAGAATGCAAAGTAACTGGCAAGAACGGAAATAATCGAAAGCAATCGCTAAATCAGTAGTAAATCATTTTAAGCAATGTCAGTTTCAGAGAAAATTTCTTAAGCGGGAAACGTTTTACAAAAAAACCGAAATTATGAGTGAAAATTTTTCACACAAAAAGAAAGGGAAAATATTCGTTTTTTGTTGAATTTATTAATTGCTACCCAAATTTTCTCTGAGCGACATGACATTTGACAACCATTTAATGATTAATTAAATTAATTGTACTAATTAAAAACGTTGTACCTTTGGTTCTTGCAATGCTGCGCCTACTACAAAAGACACGTGATCTTCCTGTTTGTTGCCAACCGACATGCTGCTGACTGAAACAAACAAAATAAATTTTAATTTGTATACAACAAACAAAGCAGCAGTATAAAATAAATAAAAGTGATATTTTTATTATTTCTTTATTAAAGAAAAGACAAAAGTTTGATTTTTTGAGTTGAAAGTGAAATCTTCCAAAAAGACATGACATCGAATCTATACTTACTTACTGCACAGAAGAAATTTAAAAAGCTTCTTTGCAGAAAAAAGGCAGTTAGTAGTTTACGCACCGTTACGCACCGTTCGCATCAGCAGCGACCCCGATTGGGCGCCGATCTTTCGGAGTTGTGAATTTGCTTAGATCGATCAGAGAACTGTTCTAATTCAGCTTGCATTAACAAATTACGCCTTTTGGTGGAAAAGTATAGGCCATTCACAATCCACTCGGTTTCTGCTTTGTTAAAAAATTTTCGATTCTCTTAGATCCGTTCGTTTCTAGCTACCGTACTCGACATAGTCTTTGGTTTTTCAACACGAAAACATCTATCTATATACTACGGTAGCCAGAGAAGGAATAGAAGTGACGTAGCGGCGCTGCTGTTTTTCGCTAAAGAGTGGAAATTGTGGGACACTATCCCCGCACATTAGCGAAAACCTAACTGATTAAGCTGAGGCTAAGATAGATCCTACAAGTACTTTTGAGTTCATCCTAAGCCTAATCCCCAATCAATGTCGAAGCCTAACACTTGATCACAGTGTTGAACAGAAGCTGGTACTTCTAAATTTGTGGGGGGTAGTGTCGATGTATCAAAATCGGAGCATCAGTGCGTCATGCATAAGTGAAATGCACGCTGCTTCCCTCGCAATTCTGCAGCGAAACCTAGCTTAGTCTGTACAGGGTATAGCAGGGTGCATTGAATCTTTTAACGAAAAAGCATCAGTAAAGAAAACAGAATGTGCAGAACAGAAACGGAAATTTTCACCATCTCCAAGGAGCAGCACCAAATAGAGGGGAAAAAGCCGAGTCATTGAAACCAAAGTGTTTTCTCATGGATTTTAGGGCTGCTGCCATATCACTTAACTGATAAAATCAATAGTTATTAAACCAGAGTTCGTGCGGGACCTGAAAAGTCAGAGAGTCATCGAAAAGTCACATAATTTAAAAAAATTTAGGGAATCAGGGAAATTTCAGGGAATTTCGTGTCCGGTCAGGGAAACATTTAATAGCAGTAGAATCTTCTCTCACCCAAAGGGCCCTGTCAGTGCTTTACACACCACCCTTTTGAAAATGGGACTTTTGACTTTCCACAACTACTACAACTTAAAGTGAAATTGAGATAATGTACGGGTACGCCCAATGGCTTCAAATCGAAACTACATGTACATGTACTGTACTGTACGTTAAAACAATTAAAATTATGGCCACTTCAGTGATTTCTGCACTTTGAAAAAATTACGTAATTAAGTCGCCAACCCCCTCCCCCACCGTAATGATTAGTAGTCATTTGGCGAACCTCCCTCCCCCATGCCATTACATAATTTTAATACACGCCCCCAAACATTCGGTGTTAGTTAGAGCAGCTTTCTGGTCATTTAGTACAGTTGCTTTTTCTGTGATGCTTGCATGGTATTAGCTTCTTTCTGTTAGTCTACCCATGATGTGAGCTTTCGAACGCTGGATAGTATGTGTCTCGGCTAACTCGGCCCTCTGAGAAACGCCCATTTTCGCTAGGGGTGTTTTCGAGTTTTACTATGGAAAATGGCCCCATCAGAGAGAACCATGGATGGCCATTGCTGGCTACCCAGAGGGAGTTGGGCGGAACTGTTTTAGGGTTTTACTTTGGGGCCATAGGGATGTCCAACGCACGCCATGCCGGCCGATTCCGCCGACCCCCCACTTAACATGTCTGCCTGATGGCTGCCTGATTTAGGTTGGCAATGACAATTAACAACAACCGTCCCCTTTTGCTGTCAGTGGGTGCTAGACTGCGCCGGCTTGGTCCCCATTTATCTACTTGCCATTGCTGACTTTCGACGGCCTTGGTTGGGCTTTGTGTCAACTACTTCCCATCGCCTCGACAGGGTTCGAACCCACAAACACACCACACGCTTTTTTCTTTTTAAATTGTAAAGAAGCTGATTTTCCAAGTACTTTTCCATCAAAAAGGCGTAATTTGTTAATGCAAGCTGAAATAGAACAGTTCTCTGATCGATCTAAGCAAATTCACAACTCCGAAAGATCGGCGCCCAGTCGGGGTCGCTGCTGATGCGAACGGTGCGTACGGTGCGTAACGGTGCGTACGGTGCGTAAACTACTAACTGCCCAGAAAAAAAGGTTTTGAAATAAAAAAAGGGGAACGAAAAAAAACATAAAAATCGGGAAGTACTTTAGTT
The DNA here is from genome assembly GCA_030248155.1 of Sabatieria punctata. Lineage (NCBI taxonomy): Eukaryota > Metazoa > Nematoda > Chromadorea > Araeolaimida > Comesomatidae > Sabatieria > Sabatieria punctata. Next base: position 2,598 of record JASANB010007590.1, on the reverse strand, counting down.
AAAACGTTTTTAACGTAGACGGTGGAAAGTTTCAAACGGCTGCTCCCAACCTCCAGATTACAATCGCACAGATCAACAACTAATTATTGAACGCTATTTTCATCTATACCTCAGACTACGCGTTTTAGCCCTTTCTTCATCATGTCCTGCTAAGAGGAGATCACTCCTATTGTAAATTATGAAAATAACCACCAAATTGGTGTTACACAACTGCTACCGATGTTCTGATTATTATTATACACATCAACATCTAATCACTCCATGCTATAATCAGCTCTACCCCAGATTACGCTTTTTCGGCCAGTCGTGAAATCCTGTAAATCGGAGTGCACCCAAATTGTAAATTTTTGAAAAAAGATAAGTAATAAGATTTGAAACGACTGACTTCGATTTCTAAAGCATTATTTTACACACCAACAACTAATTATTGTACGCTGACACAGATTTCGAGAGCTGTCGTCATATCCCGTTGTTTAGCGATTGGCTTTGGAAAACTTGCGATAAAATTCCTATGTTAAGACGTAATCAGACCGTAGGGGCATATAGGTGGGTGGGCAATTATCCTAGCTACAGAGTAAGCACTCTTAGAAATATTGGATAGATTTGGATAGGCAGGACCGAAACCCCAGTACTGCAGTCCGCTTGAAACGACTATGAAACGTTTGAACAGTGGCTACCAATTTTGCCATCTGAGTCGGCCTACACGGTCTACTCAAATGCATGATTCTGCTTAATTACTTTCAATGATTCTTAAACAACAAAGACAAAAAATATATACATCAACTTATTGAAACAGTTGAAGCATTCGAGGCCATTGGCAAGATAAATGACCGCATGGATGTGCGTAGATATGACAATTTTCTATCTATCAAGCATAACTTAAGAACATTCGACCAAACCCTAGGACCGCAGCCCGGTTTAAACGATAATTTGACCAAAATTGATCGACATTTCAAACACTAATCTGCGCAAGTATGATCTACCTACCACCTATCTAAGGAGATCACTACTTGCGCAGATTAGTGTCTCACTCAAGTGTAGATCACTTTTAGCAAATTTTTTCTTTAAAGAGGGCCACCGTCCTGGGGCTTGAACCAAGATTGTTATATTTAAGTTTAATCGATAGCAAATTGTCATATATAGCCATATTTTGTGCTCAGAATGCCTTCTAAATGCGTTTTTGAAGGCCAAATTTTCAAAATTTTCTCGCCATGGTCGGGCAGAAGCCCAACCAGGCCATTATAAACTACTAAAACTTGTAATTTCTGTTATTTTTAAGCTCGGAATGCGTTTTAAACGCGTTTTTGAAGGCTAATTTTGCTAAATTTTCTTACCCTGGTTGGGCCCAGGCACTTTCAAAATTTTACACCCACCCTTTCCAAAATCCTGGATACGCCACTGCTCATACATGTAGTTGGGGCGGAATGGGGGGTATTTCCCCCAGGCCCGATTTTCGGAGAAAATTCCCCCCCAGCCGGATTCTGGGGGGGGAATTTTTTTAAACCCTATTTTGGGTTTGTAAACCTGCAAACAGGGTTCCAGAAGCCCTGATTAGGGTTTCAGAAACCCAACTTGGGTTCCGGAGCCCTAGTTTGGGTTTCAAAAACCGTAAATAGGGTTCCGGAAACCTGTTTTGGGTTTCAAAAACCCTAAGTAGGGTTCCGAAACCCTGTTTTGGGTTACTGAAACCCTAAATAGGGTTCCGGAGCCCTAATTTGGATTACTGAAACCCTAATTTGGGCTTCTGAAACCCTAAATAGGGTTCCGGAACCCTAATTTGGGTTACTGAAACCCTAATTTCGGTTACTGAAACCCTAAATAGGGTTCGGGAACCCTAAATAGGGTTCGGGAACCCTAATCTGGGTTTCTGAAACCCTAAATAGGGTTCCGGAACCCTAATTTGGGTTACTGAAACCCTAAATAGGGTTCTGAAACCCTAATTTGGGTTCCTGAAAATATTGTGGCTTTATTGAAACCGCCGTAATTTGGGTTACTGAAACCCTAAATTGGGTTCCAGAACCCTAATTTGGGCTTCTGGAGGGCCGAAATAGGGTTCCGGAACCCTAATTTGGGTTACTGAAACCCTAATTTCGGTTACTGAAACCCTAAATAGGGTTCGGGAACCCTAAATAGGGTTCGGGAACCCTAATCTGGGTTTCTGAAACCCTAAATAGGGTTCCGGAACCCTAATTTGGGTTACTGAAACCCTAAATAGGGTTCTGAAACCCTAATTTGGGTTCCTGAAAATATTGTGGCTTTATTGAAACCGCCGTAATTTGGGTTACTGAAACCCTAAATTGGGTTCCAGAACCCTAATTTGGGCTTCTGGAGGGCCGAAATAGGGTTCCGGAACCCTAATTTGGGTTTCTGAAACCCTAAATAGGGTTCCGGAACCCTAATTTGGCTTTAAAAATCTCTAAAGAAGGTTCCAGAAATGCATTTTAACTGTATTATGTCGAATAAAATGGGTTTTTTTGCACATTTTAAAGCAAAATTAGCTTTTTTTGCACATTTTAAATTAACAATAAGGTTTTTTCCACGTTTTACAGCAAAAATAGGGTTTTAAACGGAATTTTTGCACTTCAGACAGGAATTTTA
>JASANB010007589.1:0-25620 GCA_030248155.1 Sabatieria punctata | reverse complement strand
AACATTTGTTTTAGCTAAACGACTACTGATTAAATCTAGGAATTTTTTACTTCAAAGTAACCTTTGATATTAACTTGGTAATCAAAAACCTCTTTTAGTTGCACCCCGATCGCTCGTGCGAATTATACTCGCAGAAGTGGGCATTTTGGGATGGCCAAATTGGAGCCAGCGGTAAGTTCCTATTTTTATTGGTGTGGATGGCGTGCCGACATTCATAATTTTTTAAAGAACTGTGATGCCTGTGCAGCTTACAAAAAGACGAACTATACTCCCAAAGCTCTTCTTTGTCCACTCCCTATTGCTAACCAGCCATTTTCAACTCTCCAGGTAGATGCAATCAGTCCATTACCGCTTTCTCTTATGTAAGGTGCATGTCTAAACTATCGCTCAGCTCGGCTGTAAAATTTGAAGTTTTACGGTTTGTTTACTTCTGGTATCATGAACTTTGTACGTGCTACTGATGCTCTCGCTGGCAATACACATCGCTACAAACATATTCATCGTTTCGCTATATTATCAGTTCAGTGTTGTGTTTTTTATGTGGAGTTGTGTAAAATATGGTAGTTGTTGAGAAGACAGTTTATTCTGATGCCAGCGGGCCTGGCTGTGCTGCTTTGGTGCAGAGTAAAGGCATTGTCGCTCACCGACAATGGACAGTAAATGAAAGACATTTATCAATAAATTGGAGACTACGCACAGCCACAAGATTTGAAAACTTTGTTTACATAACCAAGTCACACTTGCTGTGAGCTCAATGATTTGCACGTTTACTCGCTGATCGCTGACTGGGCGTTGGGAGGTTCCTACAAGTCCGGTTCCCTTTCTGCTTAGCAGGTGATCCGGGTGTTGGTTTAATTGGCGTTAGTGGTGATGAACTGCTATTTGTGATGTGCAAGTGGAGATGTCCATTAGTTAACTGCCAGGTATAATCATTGGTTCTCAGATGTCCCAGCCTGCTAGGAAAAAACTTTTAATAAATTCGTTGCAATGGGCTCGGCTAGTATATTTAAACCTGGACAATTCTGACTTGCCCCATTGATAGGACGACTGATCTGTTTCACTTAAGCCTAATATTCAGTCAAAACGTAAACTATAACATGAAGTAATCCTTAAGTTAAATCCTAATTCAAATCGTCAGCCTAAAAGTAAGCAATAGTGTAAATCGAAAGCGGTATTCCCCATATAGGACGGCACTATCCGAGTACCATAAATTTAGGAAGTTTGAAATTTATGATCCCGTCTTACGATAGTCAATTGATTTTCAGGAATACATGGAAAACCGTCCGATAGATAACCGCAGCTTGTAACAGTATACATAGAGATTCTAAACTTGCAGATTGCAATAGAGTCATCCTAGACAATCTTAACGCATGGGCAGCGACTCACATAACCAACTTGCAAAATACTTGGATCGAATTCTACAATTGCAGCAACAGTTTCACAGACCTATTATGCAGCAACACTATCAAATAAAAGCAAACACCTTGATCCGCCAAATCGTAGTAACCTCAACTCTACACTCGTCTCAGCTCGTCCGGCGCAATGACCACGGATTCCCACCTTTTGGACGAAGCAGACAGTAGTTGACACAAATCGCTCTGGTGGTCCTCCCAATAAATATTCCACGGTTTGATCAGCCGTTGTGCAAATTTGGGAACTTGTGGTCCTCCGTAGGCCGCGTAAATTGGGAAGCGAAATTCCTCCGCCGACAAGAACACATTCATGAATATGCTGATGGCAGTGGCAGAATACATACAACACCTAAAATATATTTTATGATAACTATTCCTATATTGTACACAAAACGATGCTATCACAAAATGTATCACTGCTTTTTTCTTTGAGAATGCCAATCTGGAGCTGTCGACTACTGTTGCTAAGTAAATTATAATTATAATTTTAATTATACTTTTTAGAAATTTACTAATACAAGTAAATTATAATTTCAATTATATTAAAAGTGAATTTTTGCCTTAAGTAAATTATATGTATAATTTCAATTAATATTTTTAGATTTGATTATTATATTTGAAATAAATTTACTTAGCAACAGTACTGTCGACCTTGTTATTAATAGCGTACCTGCGAGCTAATCTGACCTCTGTCACGTTAGGCAATGACATGGCCGAGTTCGTTGTGAAACAGCTATACAGTGGTATCAGTATTTCATGTTTAATGATTGTTGTAGTGCTTATCATCGGTAGTATATTGTGCTTATTGCAATGCGTTTTTGCTTGGTTATGTGCATTGTGCATAAACCTATTGTGTTAGCGCCGACCGACCGCAATGTATTGTAATCGGCCGCTCTATTCTTCTTCTTCTCGCCTCGCCTGGTCAGCCTGGCGGCCGCCGAGCGTTAAGGTCAGAGCAAGTGCCTAATGCGCCGGCCGCTGAGGAACCGGTAAAACCCATGTCTACCTATCCTATTTTAGACTAAAATTCTCACCGCACAGTCCGCACTTCTTTCCTGAGCCCAATTTCAGGGGTTTCTTGCTCAACTTCAGTTGGTCGTGTTCTTCTGGGTGCTGATTTTTCCGATGCTTCAGCAGACCACTTCTGTACGAATAACTCTGATCACAGAATTCGCATTTGAACTGCTTTTCTTTCTCTTCGTTGACAGCCATGATCGATACGTTTACTAACTATAAATACAGAAACAATAACTTAATAAAGCCAAAAGCTGGACCATACTGCTGTTTCACGAAAGAAGTCAGTCGCGTCGACACTCTTATGTGGTTTGTATAATTCGCAGCAAAACCTCGTTGCCATGCACGTCTTTTCATCTGAAGGAATTCGTAATTAAAAAAAAAAGATTCTGGCCTAAGTCGGATGGGGCAGACCCACAGGACTCCTGTTACATATAATCTTCCGGTTTCTGGGATATAAACCACGTGATTCACGCAATAGAGAATAAACCTTCTATATACTCTGATAGTTATTCACCTTTCCTTTGTTAAAATTGTGTTCCCAGTGCGCTGCTTTTAATGAAATTTGAGTCGAAACTCTTCTTTAAAACAAATTCTTCAATTCAAGACAAAATTTTGAGTGAAATCTTGAATTTTGAAGAACTCTTTAGAATCAACAGCAACTTTTGTTTGTTGGAGGAACTTTTCCACTATTTTGCAAAAAGAAAAACTACTGAAAACAGAGTACAAAGCATTATCGGAAAAACTTATACAGACAGACTGCGCCCGGCTACGTACTGCAGAAACACACCGCAGTTGTCTGCTCTTCCTTGCCTTCTGAGTCACCATAGCCTTTTGGATAGATAGAGACCCTCCACAACCGAGTCTCACACCTCCAATATGGCTGCCAGGCATACATGTAACAGCTCCGGGCCGACCTGGGGGGAGGGGGGTAGGGGGGGGGGGGTTTTCCTCAGGTGGGGGGTCAAGGGGGGGGGTTTCGCCCAGGTGGGGGGTCCCAAATTTCAAAAAGCTCCAAAACGCCTAGAAATGCGTTTTTAGCACGTATTTTTCAGTAAGGACGCTAAAAATCGCTATTTTAAGCTGCCAAATAGCGTTTTAAAGCTAAAAACAAGCAAAAAATGACAAAAAGAGCTTCCAAAAACACCGATTTTTCTTAAATATCAGCAGTGGAAACGCCAAATTCGGCTTCCAAAGGCTTTTCAAGTGAATTTTAGGCTAAAAATTAGTGATTTCTGACCCAGTTTGTTAATACTGGAGCCACTACTAGTACTTGTATTTTTTGGTCAGGGGGAGGGGTCCCTCAACCTGTCTCGGGGGGGGGGGGGGTGGTGGGGGGGGGGTTTGGCCTTTCCAGCAGGGGGTAACCCCCCCCAAACCCCCCCCCTAGTACATGTATGCTGCCAGGCACCGTTGTAACCGCTGCCGAACGCCAACTCTCCAAACAGTTTAGAGGAGAATTTAGCATCGATCTGAAATTAGCTAATAGAACACCAGTGCAACCAGTTTACGTTTGGCTAAACTACTAATAGAAAGAAGCCTGTGCTATTGGTCTCTGGAACAATTCTGAATGTGAAAAATCGGTTGAGCAGCGCGGTGGTGTTGGAAGCGACTGACAGAAGGTGCATGGATAAAGGAGAGTCAGGAAGTGCCTGACCAATCGCAGTCTGTTTTAAGCTAAAACTGAAGTCCACCATGTGGCGGGGCGTTACTTGATCCGAGCGCCTTCTCTGTGGCCTTCAGTATTTCTTATTATTATTCCTTAATTTTTGATTGTACTATTTTTCAAGACTAGACCGTTTTTCTGACTGGAAGTGGAGGCAGAGGCACGGTTGTCAAATCTGTATTTGATTATTGGCACATTTGAATTTGCCACTTACCGTAGTTTCTTGGTTTACCGCTCTTGTTTTTACCTAACTGTTTATAACGGCTCACAGTTCTGTGCTCATTTGCATGCAGTTGTTCGGTTTGTTCGTTTGGCTGTTGGATTTGAGTATTGTAAGGATAAAGACAGTGAGAGAGTACTGTTGTTTGTGTATACACATACACATTTACCATACACAAAAATACACTTTGATTTTTCAATGTGTATACACATACACATACACATACACATTGAAAATTCGGATACACATTACCATACACAAACAGTACTCAAAATGTGTATTTTTGTGTATGTGTATTTGATCAGCAAAAGTCGACAAAATTTCGAACAGAAACGTAAAATGTCTATGTTTTTGCTGCAGTAATAAACAGTAGATATCTTCATAAAGCCTTCAAATGGCCTAAGTAACTCGATTTCAAAGCTATCCAAGGTTTCAAGCAGCAGACATTGAGAGATTTGATTTTCCTAGCATTTCTGACTGAAAATCTACCAAAAAATTTGCATTTTCAGTACAATACACATACACAAATATACACAAAAATACACATTGTTTTGTTGAATGTGTATACACAAATTACCATACACATTTAAAGGTAAATGTGTATACACATACACATACACATACACAAACGGAAAATCCAATACCAAACAACAGTATGAGAGAGCGCTGGTCTCAGAGCAAGTCTACTGGCTATCGGGTCGAGTTGTCGGTATAATTTATACGGCTGGTCTAATCGCTCGTAGTTTGCAGTGTTCGTCCTTCTACACAACGCGTTGGTCGATAGTTTGGCTCGCAACAACAGCGTCAAAGTTGTCAGTGGTGCCCCACGTCATTCGTTTCTGCTGACCTATGGGCGATAACCAGTCCAACAACCAAGCCAGTCACGGCAGTTACACTCTCAGCAACTGGCTAAATCTGGGTATGGTAGCAGCCATATGGTGCCTCGAGAAGGTACTGTAGTTTTAGTGAAAGAACCGACACCCCGCGGTCGTTGGAACTTAGCCAAAATTACTAAACTTGTACTCAGTTCCGACGGCGTGTGTCGATCTGTGTATGTACAGACAGCCAATGGTAAGAAAAGTCTGAGGGCTGTCAAGTTGCTTGTTCCTCTTGAAGGACCACTCGATGACTAATCCGTGCCTTCCGTCTGTTTTAGAGCTGCTTCTAGAGATCGCTCAGTCGTTATGCAGCCGTCCGCAGACGGCAGGGCCAAAAGAGGTCGCAGTCGCAGTTCTTCCGCCTCTTCCAACAACACAACTCGGTCTTACCGCGAGTGCCCTCCTCACCGTCAGACCAATGACGCCTCGGGTCAAAGTCGTTCGGTTCGCACTTCTGGCCAAGGGCGTTGGCGCACTCGTGCTTCTGGCCAGGGTCGTTGGCGTGGTCGTGTTCCCGGTCACGTGCAGTAGGACGACGAACGTTTTAAGATCTACGTACTCTTTATTTGGCCTCCTCTGGAGTGTCAAATCTGTATTTGATTATTGGCACATTTGAATTTGCCACTTACCGTAGTTTCTTGGTTAACCGCTCTTGTTTTTACCTAACTGTTTATAACGGCTCACAGTTCTGTGCTCATTTGCATGCAGTTGTTCGGTTTGTTCGTTTGGCTGTTGGATTTGAGTATTGTAAGGATAAAGACAGTGAGAGAGCGCTGGTCTCAGAACAAGTCTACTGGCTATCGGGTCGAGTTGTCGGTATAATTTATACGGCTGGTCTAATCGCTCGTAGTTTGCAGTGTTCGTCCTTCTACACAACGCGTTGGTCGATAGTTTGGCTCGCAACAACAGCGTCAAAGTTGTCAACGGTAGTCTCGGTGTCTGGTCAACGTTTTGCTGCACCACCTGTCCTTGGTCTATAGGAAACTCGTTCTTTGGTTCGCTGGTTCTGTTAAGCTTCATTGGTAATCCCGCAATAAAGTCTTGTAATCCCCAACACTCGAAGTCACTATAGAAACTAGCAGATGCTCTGGTATATTTATCAAAGTCGAAGGAAGCGTGCGACAAAGCAATGAGCGAACAGTCAATATTTGAAAGTTCAGTGGAAGAAACGATCGGAAATACTATTCTCAGCTCAACACATCATACAATAAATCACAGCTTTACCAGGTAGCCTGGCTGCCTGGACGCGAGAGAAAATTTTATTGTGTTAACTGCTCCCTAGCTACGGCCGGCCATGTCTACTTCGACTTTGAAACTACTCAGGACACTATGGTTGGAGAGAGCGACTATGGACATGTCCTGCAGCATAAAGTCAACTGCTGCGTTTCCCAGAATGTCTGTGACCTCTGGAAAACTGCTCAGTAACCACTCGTGACATGGTCCCCAATAATGGATAATGAACAATGCACCGGTAAAATACAAATGCTTGTTAGGGCTGAAGAGCTTCCATTATCAAATCAGAGTGAGTCGTTGGCTTGATCAGTAATACGTAGCCCGCATTCAGTTTTCCAATGAAAAATCTGTTTACATAAGCTCGTTACACCTGAGCGCAACTTGTTTGTGTTATATGCGAGAGTTTCACCGTGCATCATGTAGCTTGTCACCATGTTGGCGATGAGCCACAACTTTCTTTCTCCCGGTTCTTTGCGAGCACATCCTGAAACTGCCATCCTTGTACTAGTAAATGATTTTGACATTTGACATAAATGTCACTATAAACTCTCCCAACGGTTTTGTAAACTGAGTGCACCAACCCTGAGCCGTCAATACCAAACTTCCATGCGAACAAAAACGCCTGGGAAGGTTTTTTCTGGCAACCGCAAAATGAGCGCAATAAAGTCAGTATCATTTGTGTGTTGAGGCTGTGTTGCAGCTACCTTGCAAGCAAGCCAGAGACAGTCGAAACGGCCATAGTGGCAGGAATTTGGGTTCTAGCCACTCGTTTCTTGCCGCCCAGATTGGCAAGACAACCATCTTCAAAGTCTGTATAGTAACTGACTAAAAGATACCATATGAATGAATACACTCTGAACTGAACTGAAACTCTTCAAAAATAATCAATTATAAAACAACCGTTTATCACTGCAAATTGTACTTGGTTTGGTGGGCCACATTTGTTGCTATCTGGTTATTTGTAGCTGGGCCATAAGGTTAAACATAGACATTGATGTCTAATAGCTATATTGACCTTAAGGCTCAAATCAGGCTTTTCCCGGGATCGTTAAGCAAAATTGTACGCGATTCTTGAGAAAAGTACTGCAGTAGGACACGAACTTACCGCATTTTCATTCTGCTGCACAATCTGTGAATACTTGGTTGATTATCTAATCTATTTCTGTTAGCTTCCTTTCCTTAATCAGGTCCCTGTCGCCCGCCGCTAGCAGATCGTTGCTAAGTACTCAAACACAATATCAAATAATGTTCAAACACAATCTCTGCCTTTCAGCCTGCATTTCCAGGCCAAGAGCGGAACATCAGGTTGAAAGGCGGCGGCAACAGCATTAAGGCTGTTATTTATGCATGTCTTTAGAATTGTTATTGTTTATCGAAAACCAGTGGTTTATATAATGCAACCAAGCACTTAACTGAATCTCGAAAATCCCATTAGTAAAACAGCTTCCCGCACAGCGATTTTAACATGCGTGATACTATTCTGGCCCACCCATAGAAAACTATGCATTTTAGATGATTCTGTGTGACAAATAATACACAAGTCATTGACAATAACTTTATACTAATTCTGTCATTGGGACAATCAAGTGCCATCTTTGTCGGCTTCTGCGGTGGGCTCTGCAATGTGTACTGTAGCGATAAGTAGTATATGGTACAACATTGTAGCTTTACCTGGTACAAGATAGTCTTCAATGTCTTGCAAATCTAAATCAGTGGTTATTGCAGTTTGTTGGCACCTCTGTCGTTCAACAAGCACAGAATAGCTGTCGCGAGTGCACCGCTGTCCTGCACCCTCATATTGGTCAACGGTGTCGCCGTAGTCAATGAATCGCACCACTGACTGCAACAGAACTTTTATGCAATTTATGCAAATCCGTGAGGTGCGGTACGTTGCGGTAACTGCGTTAAAAACTGAAAATCGAAAACCAACCCGAGAATAATCTTTTTTATCGGCTTTGCGCGATACCAGCGACCCAGGTAGTGCGTCACGACCATTCCGCTGATTGGTGGATCAATGTTGATCTCATCCGTCTGGCGGATGGTGGGGAGATGGTTGAACCACTTCCTCAGGTGAACGTGGAACAATGTGGGGTGGTCTCGCCTCCGTCTGACCGGTGCACTGTGAACGGACCGACCCTGTTCAAGCCCGGAAGCTACAATTTTGTTCTCGTAATTTTATTCTTCAAAATGGTTTGTTGTAAAAACTTAGTAAACAAAAACCTCTTTTAGTTATCCGAGAAAATGCTGTGACACTGCTGCTGAGGGAGATCCACGAAAGAGGGCACTTGGGCCACGCAAAGATGGCCGCAGCAGTGAGTAACCACTTTTATTGGCCGGGATGGCAACAAACCATCAAATCCATTGCCTAACTGCAGTGCGCGCACCAGCATTGTTTATGGCAGGTGTTCTATTGGGCCGGCCAATTGGCTCACATGGGAGAGGTTTATAGGTTAGTTAAACAATAGGTTGGGGGCTGCCTAGCCTGTGAGGCAAAAGGCAAGAATGCAAGAGACATGGTTAAAATATATGAAAACAGTGAGACAACAGGGACAGATAGACCGTTTCCATTCTGCCCAGACTAGACAACTGATGGAAATTCCATTAGGTTCTAGCCATAAACTCAATCAAATGGAAGGCACTAAATTTTTTCTACCGGCCTGCCCAGACAGTTGATGGAAATTGCGTTCGGCTCTACGTAGTTATAAAACTCAATCAAATGGAAGGCGCATAGCCTCCAAGCTGTGTGTGTTGGCTCAGTCTTTTGAATTTCTTGACTTGACACACAAAGAGGTAGGTTTTGACAGTCAAGGTTGGTTAAAAGATTTGTTTATTGCTATAATCTTACAATCGATAACAAATAGTACGACAGAGGAGCAAACATTTTCAGGCCAATTATGCTCTGCCTTACGATCTTACTACCTTGGAGTTTAACGATAGAAGTGTTGGTAGAGCGGTGCAGTGAAATGAAAATCTGCACAGAATGCACCAGTCGGAGGAGTTGCCGTTGGTGCCCACCAACAAGTTCATGCCATCCACATGTTCACGCCCCCGGCCGGCGCTAGACCCCCACCCCAACCCCTTCGGAGGATGACCTGTTACATGTATGGAAACAGATCTTGGTCGGTTAAGTGGTTCTGAATTACTTCGATGTCAGTGTAATTACATTTTTCTAATAGGACATATTGACACGAATGTTATTAAAAAATGCCAAATCATAAGTCTGTGTGCTCTCTCTGCTAATATCTGACAATTAAACTTACAACTAAGTAACTCGCTATGTTAACTAGACTAGAGTGACATGGCAATAGAACTTATTAAATTTGTACAGAGAACTTGGTCATCATTTTTTTACTGCTAATTCAAATTGAGCAACTCTTAGCTCAACAGCTAGTCTCTATGATTGCATTATCTACTGTTTTCTTTATACACTATACAATAGATAAAAAAATGTCCCATCGCTTATTCGGCCTTCACTCAAACGTTTCGTTCTCAGTCACTTCTTTGCCGATTTGGCTCAAATTTTCAGCAAAAATTAACAACATGGTTGGCTAAATATTCTGCAAGTTTAGTGCGAAAATTCCGACTCATACTGGTTTTATGACCCGAAAACTAGGAATGAGGGTGGTCCACGCAAATTTATTTTTTTTCGGTAATACAAGGAGTACAGTCCTGAAACTTGCAGGAATGATTGGTGTTGCTACTGGGCATAACATACTAAGCGGGCAGCCCTGTAGCTCAAAGGGCACTAAAATGAGGGAATTTCAAAAACATGAGTGAAAATCCCATAGTTAAGAAATCTGCACCTTCTAGAATCAAAGCACTGAATCTCTTGTTAATCAACATAGATTGTAGCGGGAAGTTCGACAAATAAATGAACCTGATATTTAAGCTCTGTTCCACACCATAGTAACCATCCCTGCAGCGTTTTTTGAAAATTGAAAATCTTTAAAATCGTCATTTTGCCGGTTTTACGAAGAAAAGTCACATTTCGTCATGTTTTTGAAATTCCCCCATTTTAGTGCCCTTTGAGCTACAGGGCTGCCCGCTTAGTATGTTATGCCCAATAGCAACACCAATCATTCCTGCAAGTTTCAGGACTGTACTCCTTGTATTGCCGAAAAAAATTAAATTTGAGTGGACCATCCTCATTCCTAGTTTTCGGGTCATAAAACCAGTATGAGTCGGAATTTTGGCACCACACTTGCAGAATATTTAGCCAAGCATGTTGTTAATTTTTGCTGAAAATTTGAGCCAAATCGGTAAAGAAGTGACTGAGAACGAAACGTTTGAGTGAAGGCCGAAAAAGCGATGGGACATTTTTTTTATCTATACTGTATATTGAGCAAAAATTCTGAGAAAATAGATTATACAGGGTGTCTCAAAAAAAAATGATCACATTTCTTTTTAGTGCCATTTCCGCAAATTTTGACCAAATAGGCTGAAATTTGGACTATAGCTGCCAGAATTCGGGGAATTTTATGTGTTAAAGTTTGGCGCACTAGGCTTGACTCATTCCCGAGAAAATTCAAAAAAAGTGAAATTTGGTAATTTCAATAGTGAAATCACCGAAAAAATGATCGTATTTCTTTTCACTGTCATTTCCGCAAATTTTGATCAAATAGGCTGAAATTTCGAACATAAGTGCCAAAATTCGGGGAATTTTATGTGTTAAAGTTTGGTGCACTATGGTTGACTCATTCCCGAGAAATTTGAAAAAAAGTGAAATTCGGTAATTTCAATAGTGAAAGCCGGTCACCGAAAAATGGAAACATTTCTTTTGACTGTATCTTTCCTAATTTCTGTCGGAATTGGATGAAATTTGGACTGTAAACGCAGAAATTCAGGGTAATTCGTGTTTAAATAGTTGACGCATAAACTCCAACGCTATCGTTAGAGTTTAGGCGATAATGTAATGTTACGTGTTTCGGTAAACCGGCTTTCACTATTGAAATTACCAAATTTCACTTTTTTCGAAACTTCTCGGGAATGAATCAAGGCTAGTGCACCAAACTTTAACACATAAAATTCCCCGAATTTTGGCACTTATGTTCCAAATTTCAGCCTATTTGGTCAAAATTTGCGGAAATGGCAGTAAAAAGAAATGTGATCATTTTTTCGGTGACCGGCTTTCACTATTGAAATTGCCAAATTTCACTTTTTTTTAATTTTCTCGTGAATGAGTCGAGCGTAGTGCACCAAACTTTAACACATAAAATTCCCCGAATTTTGGCACTTATGTTCGAAATTTCAGCCTATTTGGTCAAAATTTGCGGAAATGGCAGTAAAATGAAATGTGATCATTTTTTGAGACACCCTGTATCTCAAGGGTGTAATCTTGATATGTAAACAACTGGTATACTAATCTAACAAGGCGTCACCGCTAGACTCGATCCCGATCCGATCCGATATAGTGGGCGGTTGCATGTATGGCCCTACGACAGACCAACATATCCATTTAGTGACCCCATATCGTCTCCTGTTTATTTCGGATGCTATCACCAACTCAAGGCTCAACCAGCCTTGTGGGTGTCTAGCGGTTAGGTTTATCCGAGACTTTAATCAACCTTAGGAGGTCCTTAACGGTTATATCGGTCAACTTCTGAGTGGTAAGATATCTACTGCCCAGAATAGTTTGTCTACGCCCAGCCAATGCGTCACATTCCATGACCAAATGTTCAGGCGTTTCCTCCTCTTCTAAGCAAAATGAGCATGTTGGATGCTCCACCAAGCCCCTGATGCTGAGGTGTCTATTAAGGTTACTACTGGGTCCAGTTAACCAACCGACCGCCAGTTTTAGTTGCCTTCTGCTAAAACTAAGTAATTCTCTGGTTACTACCGGCATGGCTCCCAGAGTGAACTGTAAGCAAAAATTTGAGAAATTTGAATGCACTCTTTTACTACAGGCGCCCACCTACGCACCTTCGACCAGCAAAGCTTCTATGGACCAATTCGCGCTGGAACACTGATGTGTCTAGGCTTGTGTAAAATGCTGTGTTAGTAGGCCGGCCGTCCCTGTGTGTAATTGAGTGCAGTAGTTTTTGTGCATTGTGTCCGTCGGTGCCAACTTCGCGCGCAAAAGCGAGGGACCGGATGTTGGCGCCGAACAAAGGAACAAAGACGGAGAGGCCGAGCGCACTCCGAGCGGCACGTACACTCTGCACTCCTCTCTCGGTGTAGGCTGGTGTGCGGTCGGCCGGACCAATCGGGGTGTTCCTAAAAACGCACCTATAGTAATGTGAAATAAAACGCCTGTTCTGGACATATAGAGCTTTACTATATATATAAAGGCTTTTAGATGCCCGCCTCAGTTGTAACAGAGTCCACCACTGATGCAAGTATAACAGTATGTACTGAAGTGTTTGTTTGTTTTGTGCCAGTGTTTGAGTGTCTTCGCATTGTGTAGTCGCCTTTGAGTGATTGTGTTGTGTGCGTGTGTTGTCTCTTACTAGTAACCCGAGCATAAACCCTTTCATTTGGTGCCGAGGCCACTTCGATACCTCTGCACCTTCTATAATCAAAGCACTGAATCTGTTGTTAATCAACACAGATTATAGCAGGAAGTTCGACAAATAAATGAACCTGATATTTAGACTCTGTTCCACACCATAGAAACCATCCCTGCAGCGTTTTTTGAAAATCGAAAATCTTTAGAATCGTAATTTTGCTAGTTTTACGAAGAAAAGTCGTATTTAGTCATGTTTTTGAAATTCCCCGATTTTAGTGCCCTTTGAGCTACAGGGCTGCTCGCTTAGTATGTTATGCCCAATACCAATACATACCAATCATTCCTGCAAGTTTCAGGCCTGTACTCCTTGTATTACCAAAAAAAAAATAAATTTGCATGGACCACCCTCATTCGAAGTTTTCGGGTCATAAGACCAGTATGAGTCGAAATTTTGGCACTAAGCTTGCAGAATATCTAGCTAGCCACGTTGTTAATTTGATGTGCGGGGGGCCTTACGGCCTGCGATCAGACTCGAGGTCCATTTCGCTATTCGTTGTTAATTTTTCCTGAAAATTTGAGCCAAATCGGTAAAGAAGTGACTGAGAACGAAACGTTTGAGTGAAGGCCGAAAAAGCGATTGGACATTTTTTATCTATATTGTATGTCAAGAATCCTATATTAAGATAACTTATCAAGTTATGGTTCCATCGATGATGGAGCCATTTTCTCTGAAACTCTATGCTTTAAAAAATGTACAAGTTACAGGAATACAAGCCGAGGAAACCTCCTTGAAGAGTAAGCAGGAGCTAAAGCGGGCTCTAGATGCTCTCACTACTGCTCGATTGGAGCTCAAAGAAAAGCAGAGTCAGTTGCAGCAGTACGAATCTTTGCTGCTTTCAATGAATCGAGACAGCTGTCACGAAGACTCCTGCCGTGGCCCAGTCTGCATCTCAGACCTCCTCGTGTTTGGAGATGCACAGAAGATCAAATGAACGGGCCTTCCATCCAGAATGTCAAGGAATGGTCTTGAGCAGGGACAAAGACCTGGCCGAAGAAAAGCCCAACTGCTGCTGCAGACGGCAGAGACCGTCAGAGCTACAGAACATAGTCAGATGCATTCAAAGGGAACTGGCTCCACACGTTGGTAAAGATGACTTCGGAGGAAGGAAACGGAAGGAGCAGTTAAAGCTGATTCTCAGCGAGACTTGATTGGACATTCAAGACAGCAATGAATTCCAGCTTTAGCCGAGTCTCCAGCTTTCGTCTACATTAGGGACCCCAGCCGACCCAAAAGTACAAGTACTAGTAGTGCCTCCCAGTACTAACAAACTGGCTCAGAAATCACTAATTTTTTACCTAAATTTCCCTTGAAAAGCCTTTGGGAACCGAATTTCGCGTTTCCACTGCTGATATTTAAGAGAAATCGGTGTTTTTGGAAGCCCTTTTTGTCATTTTTTTGCTTCTTTTTAGCTCTAGAACGCTTTTTAGTTTGTGAATCCAAGTGCTTACGTATCTCAGATGTGTCGGAATGCCCGCTTGTTTAGAAATAAGTTGCAGTTTAGTAATTGATTTAATGTAGGATGGAACCCAACTCAACCGAGCCTAATTCGTGTTGTGAGGTGTCAACTGCAAAATTCATGAACGCAATTTGCGAGTACATTGGTTATGATGGGAAGCCGTACCAATTGCTGTGCATTTAATGCAAGGATATTGACGTTTACATAATAACGTTACACATTACGTTCAACATTCTTGGTATAGAATTAATCGTATATACGACCAGCTACCGACGATCTTTCTGTAACAGGACAAGGCTTGTCCAATATAACTTCAGAGACGCTTCAGTCACTGACAGACTTGGCCTAACATTTCGATTGACAGGGTGGTAAATTTTGAAGTCCTGAGTGTAGTGCACTGTTGTTTGGTATTGGATTTTCCGTATGTGTATACACATTTTCTATCAAATGTGTATGGTAATTTGTGTATACACATCCAACAAAACAACGTGTATTTTTGTTTGTGTTTGTGTATGTGTATTATACTGAAAATGCAAATTTTTTGGTAGACCTTGAGCCAGAACTGCTAGGAAAATCAAATCTCTCGATGTCTGCTGCTTGAAACCTTGGATAGCTATGAAATCGAGTTGCTTAGGCCATTTGAAGGGTTTATGAGGATATCTACTGTTTTTACTGCAGCAAAAACATAGAAATTTTATGATTCTGTTCGAAATTTTGTTGACTTTTGTTGATCAAATACACATGCACAAAATACACATTTTGATTACTGTTTGTGTATGGTAATGTGTAACGGAATTTTCAAGGTGTATGTGTATACACATCGAAAAAAATACAATGTGTGTTTTTGTGTATGGTAAATGTGTAGGTGTATGCACAAACAACAGTAGTGTGGTGTAGCGGCACCTAAGTTGAGGGAATGGCAAAGAAAAAGTCCGGTTCTTTACTAAAAACAAGTAAAAGCAAGAACAACCAATCGAATCAGGCTATCCGAATGCACAGCTACACATAGGGCCCGACCGGATATCCGGATCCATATCCAGGATCGAAAATATCACCAGAGTGCGGATCAGGTATCAGATAGGTTTCAGTTGGGTATTGCAAATCTACCTGATAATCAGGTACAGGTACAGGTATACCTGATCCACAATACTGTATGTGACTGGAAGAGGCATCGTCAATTCTTCCATCTCCTTCTCTCTGAAGCCCGAAAATGTAGAAATGTTGTTGTTGAATAAGTATAACTTGCGTTGTTTGAACCACAATTATCAGATGTTGTTTTGAATAAACTATTATAGAACAAAGAAATGTATATACATACAGCGTGTCTCAAAAATGATCACATTTCTTTTTACTGACATTTCCGCAAATTTTGACCAAATAGGCTGAAATTTGGACCATAGGTGCCAAAATTCGGGGAATTTTATGTGTTAAAGTTTAGTGCACCCGGCTTGACTCATTCCCAAGAAATTTCAAAAAAAAGTGAAATTTGGTAATTTCAATAGTGAAAGCCGGTCACCGAAAAAATGATCACATTTCTTTTTACTGCCGTTTCCGCAAATTTTGACGAAGTAGGCTGAAATTTGAACCATAGGTGCCAAAATTCGGGGAATTTTATATGTTAAAGTGTGGTGCACTAGGCTTGACTCATTCCCGAGAAATTTCAAAAGTGAAATTTGGTAATTGCAATAGTGAAAGCCGGTCAGCGAAAAATGGAAACACTTCCTTTTCCCGAGAGTGAGACAGAACCAACGTGCGACCGAAACTTACATGCACTTTACGTAGTCAGCTAAAATAATATGTAGTCTTACTTAATTTATAGTCTTGATGACGTCATAATTGCTGAAAATATGTAGTTTGTAGTTAGTAGGTTGTACCGGAGAGTGCTGCATTGGGTACCCGGGTACACTAACCAGCACTTAGCATTTTCCGAAACAAAAATGTGATCCAGTTAGTGTACCCGGTACACTAACTGGCACTTAGCGAAATTACGTTAAACCACTTGTTTTCGCCATTTCTGAGCAAAAATGCAATTTTGCAAGCCAGATTACTGTGTCTGTCATGTGAGTGACTGTGGTTTGGCCAAATTTTTCATTCCTGTGAGTTTATGTCAGAAATAAGATTGAAAATCCCGCAAAAATATGTGTAAAAGTGCCTTAAAGCTACAATGTAGGGAAATTCTGGAAAACATAAAACCTGTCTCCAAATAGTGTACCCCGGGTACACAATCCGGCACTAAGTGCCAATTAGTGTACCCCGGGTACACTATATGGAGGGATACCCTATGCAGCACTCTCCGGTAGTACTACGAATTAGGTCTACCCCAGACCCAACACCAGAGCGTGCACTTGGTCGATGGTTATCCTTCCGCACTGGAGAGCTGGGGCGAAGATGCATCGGATCCATTGAACCAGTCGGCAGCAGCGGCCAGATTTGCGGCGAAAATATATATGTATGATCTGATGCA
Organism: Sabatieria punctata; assembly: GCA_030248155.1. Lineage (NCBI taxonomy): Eukaryota > Metazoa > Nematoda > Chromadorea > Araeolaimida > Comesomatidae > Sabatieria > Sabatieria punctata. The sequence goes on along the minus strand of JASANB010007589.1, from coordinate 8,771 downwards.
CGCGCTTTACGCAGATGTGCTCGAGACTGGCATCGGGCGTATGCGTCAAGTCATCTATACGATGGGCTACATCGTGACAGCGCGGACAAATCTGCATGTACCTGCGGCACACCACACCACCTTGTACGCTTCCTTACCGAACACCTCCGCAAACTGTTGCCGAATTATCGGAAACTCCGTTTGATTGAGTGGTATTGTGGGCACGTAGAAGCCATCCTGCCGCCATTTTGTTTAGACCCCACCGCCCTAGCAATAAAACATTACAATAACAGTTCTTCGTCAAAATTAACACGCTTGGGGCTGTGCAAAAATGACGTCATCGGTTAGGGGGGAGGGGGGCTTGCCAAATGATGACAAGGGGGGAGGGGGGTTCCGCCAAAGATGACGTCACTTTTGCCTCATAGGGAAATTTTGAGAAAATAGCCTTCAAAAACGCATTTGAAAGGTATTCTTAGGTTAAAATTAACAGTTTTAGTAGTATGAGGAGGCCTGGTTGGGATTCTGACCAACAAGTGCGAGAAAATTTTGAAAAATTAACTTTATAAAACGCATTTAAAACGTATTCTGGTCCTCATTAGAGCCCTGCATAGGCGCTCGGTAGAGAATTTTGGCTTGGTTGTTCCGGTTGGAGCCTGCCTGGGATGGATAGGGCCCGACCGGATACAAATTTCTACCGGATCCGGATCCGGATACGCCCATATCCGGCCGGATCCGGATCCGGATATGCCGGATATCATTGATCAACTTAAAAATTTTTTAGAATGCAATAAACCACATATATACATTTCTTTGTTCTATAACAGTTGATTCAAAACAACATCTAATAATTGTAGTTCAAACTATGGTTGCATAATATCGGGTTTTTGCGATGCATGTGATATTGCATATATTATATGCATGCAAAAATGATATATGTACATATTTTTTGCATATTTGCATATTTTATCACCGCGGCTAGAAATTGATAACTGGACGCTTTCCAAACATTTTCGAGTTTGGTCGGAATGTCTATGCAATCTTTAGCATTTTAGGCATACCTATTTTACAGATACAGACCTCATCTGAAAAAAAACAGAAGGGGAAACACAGTTTGGCATTGAAAGTTCAGCTCATTTCGTAATTTTTAGATAAAAATGGTTGACATCACAGACTTTTGGCTAAATTATTGTTTGCATGTTCAAATTTGTTCTCTCTAATGTGGTATACTTAGCCGACCTTTTGCTAGACCTGTCCTAGTTTTACAAACTAAAAATTATGAATTTGAAAAATTTCAGTTGAGATTTCCATTCTTTGCGAGTTGAGTTTAGAGTCTCAGCTCAAGCCATTCATCTCCATTCTGCAACTGAAAAGAGACGCTTTGATCTCTGTAAAGTACAAATTTACAGTATAAACTTGCCTCAATAATAGTTCGTTTTAGATTTTTTATTTTTAATTAAATGAAAAATTAGCAAAAACAAGGCGACTATCCTAAACATAGAAATCCAGTCTGCTTGGCTGTTTTGTGATATTCATTGTATCACATTAGTATTATTATCTTTGTTGAATTTGTTTTGGCCAAGTCCTAGCCTGCTCGCCTTCTGTAGCTTAGAGTTATCCCCTTCCGAAATGAACTGACCCGAATTTTCAGATGTCATTTTTTAACGTAAATATTTCAAGAACCCTTCATCGGATCTTTGCCAAATTTTGCAAGTTAACCAATCTTTATATGGACTTAAGAACCTGAAGAGCTCAGCTTTTTCACAAAACGGTTAAAATCTGGCGGATTTTTGCTTTCAGTCAAGGTGAAAAATTAGCATTGTCAAAAATGAGGGTGTTATCCTTTGCACAGAAATCAGGGTTATACGAACTACTGGGGTCATGGATTACAATCGCATCAAGAATTTTCTAACAAGCATTCGGTCGAATGCAATATTTATGTTCAAAATACGTAAAAATCACGTTTTCTCACCTGTGACTGATATCCGGCATATCCGGCAGGTAATATCCGGATCCGGTACCGGATCCGGATATGGCCATATCCGGCCGGATCCGGATCCGGATATCCGGTCGGGCCCTAGGGATGGATAGGTTTACTTTTTAAAATCTAGGTTGTACTTTTAGCCAAAACGAGCTTTTCTTTAAATCACTTTTATGTTTAGATTTGTTGCGTCATTAGAAATGTTTCTTTTGTATGTACTGTACGTAGTACTCGCACAAGTGATTTTGCAAGATATTTCGGCGATTTTACCTCTCCCAGAACGGGTCGGGCCGTCCGGCGCCAAATGTCAACCGGGCGGAGTCGAAATTTGATATTCCAGGCCAGGCCGTGACAAGAGACACCATGCACAGGACACCATGCGCATTCAACTATTGGCCAAAAATCCTTTTTTGCAGTAAAATTACATTTTCCAGTTATAAGACCATGGTCTTCAAAAGGGCGCCAAAAAGTGACCCTAAATTTGGGCATTTTCCAGTTATAAGACCAGGTCTTATAAGTGGAAAACTCCGGTACTGTTGGCGGAGGCTGTCGGGGTTGGCGCGGAGCTGAAAGCAGACTTAACAAATCGGGCATATTTTGATTGTGAACTTATCTTACATGTTAAACTGAAAAGTGTCGTTCTCACTCTTCATGGTCGTCGATGTCAGCCAGTCGCTCACACAGATGACATCCACCTGCAATAAAAGCTTTAGACAGATAATTTGGCCATTTTAGGATACTTAAGTAAATGAAGTCTCTAGTTACAGCAAAACAAGTCAGCTCACTGCGGTGGGCACACCGCAAGCTACTGATAAAGAGTTATCAATATGAGACCACAGTACAATAGGTTTAGGAGCGCGCTTGATTTTTGGCCTCCTCCCAGGCAAAGTGGACGGCGAACTTTACGCTAATTCTATGAATGCTAGGGATTACACATTAGAAATACACGTACTATATGTACTACTACTAACACTTTTGACTTTCTGCCAAAAGCCCTGCTATTTTCAATCCGTTTCAAGATTTATTATTGTGTCAACAACTTTTGTGATTCGGGACTAATACATACCTCGCCACAGTATGGTCCCTTTGTTATTCGAGTCGATTCGGATATTCGAGTTGGATTGATATTCGAGTCGGCAGACACATACTGTGCACAACACGGCTAACAGAAGGGCCGCCATTTCACTCTAGCTAAGGCAACGGTTAAGGGTCCAGCGCCGAATGATGCCCAGGTGGTGCTTGTATTTGGACCCCCCCCGGAACCAGCTGCAAACTGTCAGATATCAAATGACAAATATCAAAAGAGGCCGTAAATGAATGACTCTGGTATATTTTGGCTGGAGCATATGACAGTAAAGTTTTCTTAAGCTTCGCGCTGGCAGCTATGGCGTTGGACCAGATGATTAGTTTGTGTATTTTGTGCTCTTCTACATACATTTTTATACCTTGCGAGGACAAGTTCGAAAAAGTAACGGCTGTGAAGCTATACAGTGGCCATCTGGTCAGCTGTGAAAAGTTCATAAAATCTGTGGCCCTCGACTGCGAGAGCATTCAGGACAGAATTCGGCTAAAGTGCAGCAAAGGACAGGTAGGTTTTAGTTTTTGAACGATTCTATTTGGTCCGAACAGATTTTGATGTTTAGCCAGCCATTGCCTACTGTAAGGCAACCGAAAACTACACAACAAGCGCAATGCCGAGCGTGGCTTTGCTTTGGTGACTGAACAATACCATTTTGGAACAGGGACGCCACCAAATCTGCACTTTTTACTTCTACAATATTACCGACTTTGTTTCTAACTTTTTATACTTTGTGATAAACTTCAGATAATGAGACATTTTTACTTCTTTTCACACGTATGGACAAAAGTTTGAGAGTCACATAAAGTTTGAGAGTACGCTTTTCTACAAAGTTTGTGCTTCCTTCCACGCCTTCAGTCTATTGGTAAGGTCGGGTCTCGGCGTAAATGCGAATGGTGTAGTAATCGTAATCCGGCTCCACGGCTACTGTAGCAGAACAAGTGTCGATAAATCGATTTTCGCAGTAGCAGCTGTCGTCCGGACAGTTGTGTAAAGAGCATTGGCTCTGAGAATGGTACAAAACCAAGACCGTGGCTGTTCTTTTAATGTAAATATTGATCCAATAACCCATCGCGGCCTGTAAATGGTAAAATTAGTGTTGTTAATGCAAGATTTGGTGCTAAGGGTACGGTAATATTGATCCTTTCTTTACCACCGTGCCAGTACATAAGCGCGAATCAAAACAAACTAAAGTCTGTTCAAAAATCTTTGGCGCTGGGTACATCCGGCAGTGTCCCGAATTTATGCGTGGTGTGAACCCCATACATGTATATATGGATCTGTTCTTCTCATCAACAAGACTACTATACTGTTCTCGAAATTTGCATATTGAACTTTAGTTAGAAGCAAGAAGCCTGACAAAAAAATCGACTTTTTTGGCAAAGCGCCAATTTTTGTGCCGATACCAGATTCGCATTCCCCAACCTTCAGGCATCTCGAAAATACTACCATATATGGATCTACGATCAACCGTACCAAAGTTACACTCAAGTTTCTAACGCCAACAAGCGGTCAAAATTTTGCTCTCCCATAGTTAAGCACAAAAATTCATTCAAGATCGAACACATGGGGGTTTTTTCCTTCCAACCAATTTCAGCTTCACGTTTCTATATTATTTCGGACATGCTGAATCCAGCGGTCACACTGGTTTTGCTCTCCGACTTTGATTTTTGCTAGAAATTTGACCTCGAAGTTAGGGTGTCCACCTGAATTTCAGAAAGGCATAGCCCAACGTATCTTGTGTGGCCTTGGTCGAAACCTCAAACATGTATATATGGATCTGTTCCGCTCATCAACGAGATTACTATACTGTTCTCGAAATTTGCATATTGTACTTTGCTGAGAAGAAAGGGGCCTGACAAAAAAATCGAGTTTTTTGGCAAAGCGCCAATTTTTGTGCCGATACCAGATTCGCATTCCCCAACCTTCAGGCATCTCGAAAATACTACCATATATGGGTCTACGATCAACCGTAGCAAAGTTACGCTCAATTTTCTAACGCCAACAAGCGGTCAAAATTTTGCTCGCCCATAGTTAAGCACAAAAATTCATTCAAGATCGAACACATGGGGGTTTTTTCCTCCAACCAATTTCAGCTTCACGGTTCTATATTATTTCGGACATGCTGAATCCAGCGGTCACACTGGTTTTGCTCTATGAATTTGATTTTTGCTAGAAATTTGACCTCGAAGTTAGGGTGTCCACCTGAATTTCAGAAAGTGTTGTTGTCTTGTCAGCGTTAGAAAATCGAGTGTAACTTTGGTAGGGTTGATCGTAGATCCATATATGGTAGTATTTTCGAGATGCCTGAAGGTTGGGGAATGCGAATCTGGTATCGGCACAAAAATTGGCGCTCTGCCAAAAAAGTCGATTTTTTTGTCAGGCCCCTTTCTTCTAAGCAAAGTATAATAAGCAAATTTCGAGAACAGTATAGTAATCTCGTTGATGAGAGGAACAGATCCATATATACATGTATGAAGTTTCGACCAGGGCCACACAAGATACGTTGGGCTATGCCTTTCTGAAATTCAGGTGGACACCCTAACTTCGAGGTCAAATTTCTAGCAAAAATCGAAGTCAGAGAGCAAAACCAGTGTGACCGCTGGATTCAGCATGTCCGAAATAATATAGAAACGTGAAGCTGAAATTGGTTGGAAGGAAAAAACCCCCATGTGTTCGATCTTTAATGAATTATTGTGCTTAACTATGGGAGAACAAAATTTTGACCGCTTGTCAGCGTTAGAAAATCGAGTGTAACTTTGGTAGGGTTGATCGTAGATCCATATATGGTAGTATTTTCGAGATGCCTGAAGGTTGGGGAATGCGAATCTGGTATCGGCACAAAAATTGGCGCTTTGCCAAAAAAGTCGATTTTTTTGTCAGGCTTCTTGCTTCTAACTAAAGTTCAATATGGAAATTTCGAGAACAGTATAGTAGTCTCGTTGATGAGAGGAACAGATCCACATATACATGCATGGGCTTCACACCGCGCATAAATTCGGCACACTGCCGGATGTACCCAGCGCCAACGATTTTTGAACAGACTTTAGTCAGTCGGTAGAGATGTTTGGCTGGGATAATCTCTGTCCTATGTGGCGTTTTACCCATGCGCGCGGAGTCATATGTTAATTTCTATTACTTACGTGTTAGGGTCACACCTACGGTCTCTGCCTAGCCCAGATAGACATATCTGTTGGTCAGTCTTGGCCTGCGTGCGTTACTAGATAAAAGTCCTTACCACCGTGTCGTGTCAATCTCCTACTTTGTTCGTAGAGCCCTTGTCTGACTGTTTTATCTCATTCCAACATACCGCAAAATTCGTCAATGATTCGTTTTTGTATGCTGAAATGTTTCGTACGAACTGGAAACATTTGCGCGTCGCAATGATTGGTCAGTGTGTGACGAATTATAGAAATGTTTCGTCAGCCCAAATGATGAACCATTGACGAATCATTAAACAATGGTTCGTCTAATGGTTCTTCAATGGTTCATCACTTTTTGGTTCTTCAAACCATTCCAACTCCCTCCTTCACTGCCGACTCCATTTCGCAGTAAATGAGGCTGCAATTAAACAAAAAATTGAATTCCTCCAAAAAAAGAAAAAGAGCGCCATTTACTGGGCGCAGCCATGATGTCTGTTCATCAAAATCGTCAAAATGATGAACCATAAGATGAATCATTTGACGAAACATTGAGTGGACCATTCCTATGGTTCGTCACTGCATTTGAGGAACAATTATTTTTCCAGTTCATCAAAAAAACTCTTTCTATTCATCACGATGACGGTTGGTAGTGGACCATTCCAAGATGAATCATAAGACGAAACATTCGTCTACGGCTACACCCGTATGGTATGTTGGTAGGAGTTATGTGTGAATGCTGTACAGTTTGTCTGCCTGCATAGGATTGAGTATGCCTCCGTGTTTAGGCGCTCGCGTTTGGTATAGGAGCAGTCCTGAACTCTGTCAGTCACGTTTATGCGATTATTCAAACATAGCGTTTACACGCTATTTTAGACAAAATGAAGATCAACAAATTTGTGGTTTTCATTGCGCACGTCCTGGACAAAACATCGGAAGAACTACGCCCGCCTTTTAACTTGGCGTGCCAAACGTTTGACGTCCGATGGGACGTCTTGACAGAGGCAGAGAAACACATCTTTGGGGAGACGGCGAGAATGCTGAAGCGAGAAGGTGTTTCTCGCGTCGACCACTGGACTGATGTCGTTCATATCTGCGATGTCATTCTGCCGGCAGACACCAAGGCGGCCATAGACACTTTGACTTGAACTGATGTTGGAAAGGAACTGGGTTGGTTGGGACTGGAACTGGTTGGGTGTGCTGGAAAGAAGAGTTTTTTAGATAACAATAAACGACGATAATGATAATCTCTGCAAAGTATTCCCCATCACAATAGGGAATATATTAATAACGTGGGTTTGTTGGTGTCAGTATCCAAGATGTAAAGAATAGGATATCAACTTTAGCTCCAAACCCCAACTAGCCAACAAACCCACCCCGCGCAAAGGCAATCGCCACGGCACTGCTGAATGCGTCTGAGTCGTGTGCATCTTGTCTTGCGCTTATGGCTTACTAACGCCAGTTGTTTTCTGTTCTACGGATCGATTCTAGGTCAAAATGCCCCCCGCCATGGATCCACTGAATAAGGGTCCCGACCACCCAGATAGCCAAATCTGAGCCTAAGCCAAAGGCTCATGCCGCGGTTGCATTTCGTTTATACATGGATTCTATGATAGAATAAATGAACTAAATTTTAGATGTACCTATTGCACCATATTAGTACTGAGTCACAAATCTTTTCCATATTTTTATTTTTTTGGACTGAAAGAAAAAGCATTTAGTAGGTAAATAGTATACCGCAAAATTATCTCAAAGAAATCAAAAGAATATATGTCAATCTACAGTACAGCCCAAAAAATGTCCACCCCCGTTTTCGAACTTTACTCAAACGATTTGTTCTGTCATTTGTTTATCCATTTGGCTCAAATTTTCAGGATTAATTACGAATATAACTGGGTAGATACTGTGCAAGCTTGGTGAGCAAATTGCAACCCGTTCTGATTTTATGATGCAAAAACTAAGAATCCAGATGGTCCACAGAAACTTCAAATTTTTCGCTAATTCAAAGAATGCCGGTCTGAAATTTGCAGGAATGATTGATGTTGCCATTGGGCATAACATACCGAGTGGGTAGCCCTATTGAATGAAAGGTGAAAAAGTTAGGCATGTGCAATGGCGTAGCTGGGAATCCAACCCAGCACCTTTGGATTACCAGTCCAGTGCTCTAACCACTAAGCTACACACCGATGCCAGACTAACACCTTAAACTCAGTATTTGAGAAAGCTAGCCAGTAATGAGGAGCGGGTAGAAGCCACAAGCATAAAACTCAAGCTGAACTAAAGTCTGTCCAAAAACAGAGCGACCTGGCGGTTTTTCGCGAATAACTTTTTTGGGAGGCCTCGGAGCGATTTGAGCCTCATAAGCAAAGTTGTAGACAAGGTCGAGCCGCGGTCTGCGGTTAATGCTAATCTGCGCTACGCCTAATCTGAACACTAATTTGCGCAACGTCAAAAAATGAGCTTTTTTCCTAATTGCAATGAAAATGAGATGACTGCAGAATTCGATTCTAAAGTCTTTGGCGACTCCAATGATGCTTTCACGACGTTTTAGTGTAGCCAAATTGAATGAAAGGTGAAAAACTTAGGCATGTGCAAT
>JASANB010007587.1:0-20348 GCA_030248155.1 Sabatieria punctata | reverse complement strand
CAAAGCTGAATGCTATAATTGAAGAGGTCCTAAAAGTAGAAATGCAACCATAATCCGGTATTTTTTAGCTCAAAAACACTATCCGGTTTCCAGTACTTATTATGTATTACCCGGTATTTTTCAGTTCTGAAGCACTATCCAGTATCCGGTATTTTTCTTTACGGTTGCATCTCTAGTCCTAAGTAAAACCCAAGCCCATAACTTGGTACAGCGTTTTCGAAGAGGTTCGAAAAAATGCCTGGAAGTGTGGTTTGCGCCTCTTCTTCCAAGTATGGCATTCAGCTCTTGATTGACAGCTACTTGAGGCACACTGAGCTTCGTGTGAAGCTTAGCAAACACTTACCACTCCGTATTTGAGGCAAAAGCCTGATAAAAACATCAAAACACTGAAAAATAGAATGAAAAAGCAGTGTACTGAAGTTGCTCACTTTACACTATTAAAGTACCCGACTCCGTGGCTTGTTTTTGCCAGGGGACCAACCGATGGATCGGCCATTGCACACTCTTTCAAATGAAACCGAAAGCTAAAGGATCCGTCTGCTCAAACTAAAGCTGGAAGTAAATTCCCGTTTTTTAACAACATGTAGGTATGGAAATTGCCCAATTTCTATTCTTGACTTCACAGGCGCGGGTCAAGCCTGGTGCACAATCTTTAACACAAAATTTCCACTACTATTTATTTCTACATATCTTCCGCTTTTGGTCAAGTTTTACACAAACGGCAGCAGAAACAAAAAGTTTTTCGAGGGCTCTGGAAAACGATCTACTTTCAACTTACGACATATCGGTGTCGGTGCCGAGAGGTTAAACCGGTGGAAGAACGTGCGCGTCCGAACCAAAATTTGCATGAAGCGCAAACGTAGCGGAAAACCATCCAATGCCGGTCGAGTTTGACGTCGATCTGCTGGCGCGACCGGCAGTTGGGACAGACCACCGCCTCCTCATGCGATTTGTATTCGCTGCCAACACAGCTCTTCCTCACTACGCCGTTTTGGACCGACCAGGCCTTTATTCCTCGACTGCCTCTCATTCTCTGATTGACCTCAAATAATCCAAGCGCCTGCTTCATTGACTAGGTTAGGAAGGATTGCTAGTGGATCGTGCAGTCACAAATGGGCCGTGTACCCCCTCCACTGACCATGGCAGTGTGGTCATACGTCCAAAATATTGGCGACCTTTCTTGGGAAAGCAATTTTATACTCTCCAGACCCCCGCCGACGAAAAATCATATACCCTATCCGGATTTTTCCGGCCCATGTATGCATAGAATATAACAGATTTTGCCAGCTCCGTTTACTTCCTGCCCAGGTGGGGGCTGCTGCAGAGGATTTCGCCAAGCGTCCGACCGAAATTTCAAAAAGCCCCGAAACGCGTTTTTTTAAGCAAGCGTTGGTTAACAAAGAACGCTGAAAATTGAAATTTTAAGCAGTAAAATGGCGTTAGGAAGCAAAAATGACAGAAAGAACTTGGAAATAAAAACGATTAGTCTTTAATATATCAGCAGCGGAAACGCAAAATTCGATCAGCAAAGGCTTTTTGAGCTAAAAGTTACTAATCCCTAGCCAGTTTGTAGTAGACTGAAGCTGCTACTAGTACTTTTATTTTAGGGTCGGGGTTGAGGGAGCCCTAGTACATGCCAAACGGTTGAACAAAACTGACCGGTTTCTTGTTTCGTCTCTTCAAATTCCATTCAAATAGTTTTTGGCCGGCCGAAGACTGACTACTGGAAGCGCTGAACACCTCTCTAGCTTTATCTGACTTACAGTCCTCCTCCTCCTTCTCTTGTTCTGTCTGAAATTTAGTTGACCAAAAAACAGCCGTGTTTTTAAATTTCTCTTGGACAAAATAGAGTGCGAATTGGTGTTTTCAAACTCCGATCCAGATTAGCTTTAGGAAATCAACAAAAAGTTAGCAGAATTTCTGATTTCTTGTAATAGCCGTTTCCCGAAGCATCATCACACGAGTAATTAGCTTTCTTTCTTTATTATCTAACGAAAAATCAATTTTTGCAATTTCAAATAATACAGGATGTACCTGTTCACCATACATGTCGCTGGGTTTTTCCGTGGGGGCCCTTTTCAAATCCCAAATAGGGTTTTGGGACCAAGTTCAAAGTGTTTTTGCGACCTTTTTGGGGGGTAAAAAGTGGGTTTCGTCGACCTTTTTAGGGATTCTCGGGCGAAAAATGGCTTTAAAACCCTATTTGGCATACATGTAACAGGGGGTCTGCCCCCACCCGACTTAGGCCAGACCCCCCCCCCCGAGACGATTTCGCCGACCCCCCTCACTACAAAAATAGTCCGTCTACCATTTTGTGCAGCGGCTTACGGAGTCTCCGGGGAATACAAATCTGTTTAGAAAGTAGACGAAAAAACATTACTGTTTGCCTAAAACAAAATTGTTCGCTATAAAAATAGGCGAGCAGCTATTTCATGCAGCGGCTTACGGAGTCTCAGGCCAGGCGAACAGAAAGGTAAGGTTAGTGTTCCTCTAAAAAGGGCGATCTGAAGAAGAAAGAGTTTACCTCCGATTGCTCGACCCAGCCGTACCAGGTTTTGCATTTGGCCACGCATCTCCAGCGTTTGCAGCGTTGATTGGAAGAATGGAGCAGAGCTATTACCCAACCGCCACAGACAGAACAGACCTTCAGCTGAAACAAACTCACTACACCTTTCTTTTCTACTCTGCTTACTGCTTCTAACAACCAAATATACAGTGTTGGCCATAAAAAAGACCGCCTGGCCTTTTTTCCAGTTTTCTGAATAACTTCCAATGACCGCCATTTTGTCAATTTTCAACCGTATGAGAAGATTTTTGGCACAATTATTACTATTTGCTAGGCGTCTGTTTTGGCCAAGTCCTAGCCTAACCTCGAGTTATGCCCTTCCGAAATCAACGGACCTGAATTTTCAGACGTCAATTTTGAACGTAAATATTTCACGAACCCTTCATCGGATCTTTCCCAAATTTTGCAGGTTAACCAATATTAATATGGACTTAAGAACATGAAGCTTTCTAACACATTCGGTTAAAATCTGATCGATTTTTACTTTCAGTCAAGTTGAAAAATTAGCATTGTCAAAAATGAGGGTGGTGCCCTTTAAACATAAAGCACGGTTGTATGCATACATGGGCTGGGGGAGTGTGGGGGTATACCCCCTCGCCGGCCAATACAACCCCCTCGGCCGGCCATACCCCCTCCCCCCACCCCGAGGGAAAAAATTTTCGCTTATTTAAGGCAAAATAGGCGTTTTTTGGCCTTTTTTCGGGGACCCCCAAGGTTTCCATACACCCCCTCCCCCCTCCGGATTTTTCCGGCCCATGTATGGTTGTATGGCCCAATTTAGGTGTTAAATGTGTCGACCTAGTTGAGGCGATAGTAATCCACGACCCCACTAGTTCGTATAACCCTGCTTTCTGTGCAAGGTAACACCCTCATTTTTGAGGATGCTAATTTTTCACCTTCACTCACTGAAAGTAAAAATCCGTCAGATTTTAACCGGTTGTGCTAGAAAGCTGAGCTCTTCCGGTCCGTATAAATATTGGTTAACCTGCAAAATTTGGGAAAGATCCGATGAAGGGTTTGTGAGATACAAGTTGTATTTATGTTAAAAATTAGCCTTCTGAAAATTCGGGGCAGTTCATTTCGGAAGGGCATAACTACAGGCTACAGAAGGTTAGCAGGCTAGGACTCGGCCAAAACAAACGCTTAACAAATAATAATCGTGCCAAAAATCGTTTCATTATTGACGGAATGGCGGCCATTGGAAATTATTCGGAAAACTGACGGTCTGTTTTGGCCAAGACTGTATTCATCCATACTCTAGGATCACTGGTGCCGGTAGGCTTCAGATGTCGAACTGGGCTGGGTGGAGGATGGATTCTCGATTGCGGTCGACGGCTGACGTCCTTTAACTGCAAACAAGATTGAGAGTATTGAAATAACGCTGTGTTGTGTTAGGTCTGGCTCTCGCAAATTTCTTTTCCGCCACTGAAGCCACATGGGCAAGTGGGTTGACCCCCTCAGGCTCTGACCTACTCAGACATGGGCTAGCATTTCGGCTGAGGGGTGTAGAATTTTCAATTAATGAGGCGGGCTGAGGGGTGGTAAGCCTAAAAGTCCGATTTTTGGTTAAAATCAAGGTTTTTTGGCTTATTTTTCATTAAAATAAGCTATTCTGAGCTTCTTTTTCTCTATTTTTAGCTGTATTTCAGCCCAAATTAGCGATATTTAGCCAAAAAAAATTTCGATTTTTGAGCGTTTTTTAATGCCCGACCCCACCCAAAATTTGTGCTCAGACCCCCCAGCCGGCGCCAGACCCCCAACCCCCTCCCCCGTCGGCGGATGACCTGTCACATGTATGGGCACCCCCTCGCCGGCCAATACCCCACTCGCGCCATCCCCCAACCTCCCGGAGGGAGAAAATTTTCGCTTTTAGGCGTTTTTTAGGCTACCTCCACACATACATGGGCCGGAAAAATCCGGAGGGGGGTAGGGGAGTTGGAGACCTCATAGGGGGCCCCCCCCGAAAAAAGGCCAAAAAACGCCTATTTTGCCTTAAATAAGCGAAAATTTCCTCCGGGGGGGGGGTGGGGGAGGGAGGGGTATGGCCGGCCGAGGGGGATATGGCCGGCCGAGGGGGAGGGGCATACCCCCCTTACCCCCCGGCCCATGTATGCCTCCACACCCCTCCGGATTTTTCCGGCCCATGTATGGTTTTTGGATTAAAATTAAAAACGTTGTTCTGGTTGAAGAAAATGCCTTAAAAAGTCAATATTGAAGTAACAAATGCAATAAAAAGTTGTTTCGCACTCAAACTACGTATTGAATACGAGTTTCGGCGATAAAATACATATTGAAATGCGTTTTTTTAAACAAAAAAATAGCCCAGATAACCCTAATTCCGATTCTAAAGCAGACGCAAAACCCTGTTTTTTGTTATAAGATTACTTAAAGAACCCTTATTTAGTGATTTTAATGCAGTACTGAAACCCTGTTTAGGGTTTCTAATCAACCTAAAACCCTCTCTCTACGTAGGCTTTCTAACCAGTGCTAAATGTTAATACTCTACATTGAAGTAAGTTGAGTTCATGATGCCGCACCTACCTGTCTTATGTAAATTGTGGTTACTTGTAACTGGGATATTGCAACTGTCGAGCCACTGGCCAGCTAGACTGCCAGTTTATCACTCTCTTGCACTGGCACTGACATAAACAAGTACGCCACTATTCTGGCCGCCTGTACGCACGCTGCGACACTAAAACCCTGTTTAGGGTTTCAAAGTAACCTGGAAACCCTGTCTACGGCTTCAAAGTAGCCTAAAAATCCTAATCAGCTTGATCCCACAAAAATTCCAAAAAACGCCTGAAAAGCGAAAATTTTCTCCCTCCGGGAGGGGATAGCGCGAGAGGGTATTGGCCGGCGATGGGGTACCCATACATGTGACAGGTCATCCGCCGACGGGGGAGGGGGTTGGGGGTCTGGCGCCGGCTGGGGGGTCTGAGCACAAACTTTGGGAGGGGTCGGGCATTAAAAAAACGCTCAAAAATCAAAATTTTTTTGGCTAAAAATCGCTAATTTGGGCTGAAATACAGCTAAAAAGTGCTGTTTTGCAATTTTTGTCCGAAATTGTAAAAAATCGCAAAAATTTGCTCAAAAAATTACTTGCCAGAAAATCGTAGGGGGTCGGAAAAATCGTCTCGGGGGTCCAATCCGGGGGGTCTGGCCTAAGTCGGGTGTGGGCAAATCCCCAGACCCCCTGTTACATGTATGGGTACATACACCCCCGCGCGCCCCATGTATGTTCCCAGCAACCTAAAAGCCCTAATCAGAAATTTTAAGTAGTGTAAAAACCCTAATCAGGGTTTCAAAGTGGCCTAAAAACTCTAATCAGGGTTTCAAAGTAACCTGGAAACCTTGTTTAGGCTTTGAAAGTAACTTGGAAACCCTGTTTAGGGTTTCAAAATAGCCTAAAATATCCTAATCAGGGTTTAAAAGTAGAGTGCGAACTGGTATTGGGTATTGGGTATTGGGTGTATTGGGGTGTTTTCCAGGTATTGGGTATTGGGGTTTTTACCCCCCAATACCCAATACTAATTGGGACAGGTAAAAATATGGAAAAATCGATGTTGACCTGAAAAATCGATCTGAAAAAGTCGAAAAAGTTAGTCGATGATTCGGGTTAGGAAGCTGTTTTCGCGTTAAGGAGCCGTCCATAAACGACGTCGTTCCAAAATCCCGATTTTTCGGGAGCCCCCTCCCCCAAAAATCTAAAATATAAGTGGTGACATTTCTAATGTCACCATGATGTACCAGTACCGTACCCATGGCTATTGCCGTGGTGCACACAATTTCCGGCCGAATTACAAAAAAATTCGCCAGAAGAAACAAAACTGAATTACGAAATATAAAGTACCAAAACTGTTTTAACAATTAAAATTCTGCAAAATTTACGCCCACAATGACTTCTAAATGCTTTCTGAAAAGCTAATTTTTCAAAATTTTCTCGCCCTGCTTGGGCAGCGGCCCAACCAGGGCTCTTAAAAATTTTAATTGCAGTGCAAAAAATCTTGTGTACGCAACTGGAATGTACCTGTCCAGTGAAATTGCAATTTTTGGCCCAGCTACGCAAGTATTGGGTATTGGGTATTGGGGTATTGGGGGTCTCAGGTATTGGTATTGGGTATTGGGGTATTGGGTTTTTTAGGTATTGTTCGCACTCTATTTAAAAGTAACCAGAAAACCCTGTTTAGGGTTTCCAAGTAACCTAAAAACCCATAATCAGGGTCTGTAAGCAGTCTAAAACCCTATTTAGATTTCTAAGCCTTATAAAACCCCTGTTTTGGGCTCTTGGGTAAGCAAAAACCCAACTTTGTGCTGCAGAATGTATTGTCTGGTCTGGGCTAAAATTTTCTTCAATTTGGAACACAAAAATAATGTTTTCAAGTCCCAAAATCCGCTGGGCGACAAATCGGGCTTGGGTGGCCGGCCCCAGGCCCCCTTTAACCCGCCCCCAATGATATGTATGCTCACCTACAATAGCAACCCGCGTGTCGGGGCAAACGGAATCGGGGACAGCTACCACTGAGGAGACCCGCCCGGAGTGACACTGAGCATGTGTGCTGGCTAGTAGCGAAGGCAGCAAACGAAGGGCAGGATGTGGGTGTGCGTGGTGGGCCCATACAGTGTAGGTGGCCTAATGCAGGGGCTACGACCCCGCCAGACAATCCATCCATCTACCTATACTTTTATACTATGTAGTATCACTTTAATTGATGACGGACATGTGAAGTGCATAACTAGATAGACTCTAACCAAAATTTAGAGAGTAAAAATTCAAAGGTTGTGTACATGTTGTCAACGGAAACAGGTGCATGTGCAGATCGCTCGTTATTTGTATTGTGGTCAGATCGAACACCTAAATTACATTCTACTCTCATCAATTTGTGCAGACGAAATTATACGAAGTCAGTGAATAGGAATTGATTTATAATGCTTGGATTCAAAAGTACTATAAGGTCTATATTGGCTCTCGAGTAAATTGGTGAGAATATATCAGAAACAATAGGAGCCTAACGAAATATCAAGTACGGTATTTAAGCCATCACTCTTTCAATAGAGCAACTTGATCATCCTCCTCAACTTCCTGCTACACAGTTGTTATTGTTTTGGAACGAGTTTAAACTGGTTACAGAGATGCTGTGCTACCAAGACAGCTGGCAGTGCACTGTCCATCTTTCTGCTTATGTTCTAACGTTCCTCTTCTTTCTCCCGCTGTATCTAATCTTTCTCTACACCATCTTCAAGTACAGACGTGAGCCTGTATTTTCCAGCGCTTTCTACTACTTCGTCTTCGTGTGCGGAGTGAGTGACCTGTTGTACACGGCCAACTACTATCTGTTGATGTACCCTGCCTTCTTGAACATTCCCTCTCTCAATCGTTTCTATCTGTCCAGCAGTGCTCTCTTCTCCTCCACCAATTACTACGCTTTCGTTTATTTGCGCTCCTGCCAGACCATTGCTGTCCTGCTCATCTCACTTACCCGCTTCACCTGTCTGGTCTGGCCCCTGCGACACGACCAGGTTAAGCAACTTTTGATTCATCAGTTCATTGTAAAAGGATCTGCTGAATGCAGTGATTTCACTAAAATCACTGTTTTCTCGAACTGACTACTTACAGAACAAACAAAGCTCGGCCAGGCATTGGTTTCAGATCTGGACTCGCAAAGCCATCTACATCTGCACAGCGTTTCTGATCATCTTTCCAGTGGTTCTGCTGTCACCAGCCATCCGTAACGGTTGTTATGTGCGTTACATTCCCGAACAGAACCGTACCGACAAGTCAGTGGCTCAGCGAGATGCCATAGGAGGGGGCTGTAAGCCGGTTACTGTAGTCTACCTTGTATTCCCTACAGTGGTTGTAATCTTACTGGCTCTTTTGTATCCGATTATGTTGATCAAAAATTGTATGTATAAGCCTCCGGCCAGTGCCGATGCCAGTTGGGTTGTGTCCCAGCAGGAAGCCCAGAAACGGAAAACCAACCTTAGTCTGACTGTGGGGGGACTGATGTTGAGTGTATCTATGGGCTTGATGTGTTTCTTCTGGTGGGTCTTTATTATCAGCAGTCGGTTCACCAACGTTCGAGGCCAGTTGGTTGCGATGGCTTTTGACGGTTTTTTCAGTCTGTCCAACCCGCTTGTGTTGCTGTTGTTTGGTTCTAAGATGAGAGCCTACTTTTGGAAGTGTCTCAAGGCCACTTTTTGTTGCCCGGCTGCGCAGCAGCCCCCTGTTGGCAGTTTTCAAAGACCATAAACATAAACAAACAGGTTGTCAAAGAAACCGGAATTTAGTTCGAGCTGTAGCTTCAGCAGACGGATTTTTTACTCTTGCGTCTCATTTAAAAGAGCGGGTCTCGTCCGATAGTTTGATAGGTGGCCCGCCACAAAGATAGTCATCGGGTTTTACTTTAATTGAGACCGAATGCCCCGTCTGCTCAAGCTAAAGCTTAAACTAAATTCCGGCTTTTTTGGACAACCTCGTGTATGTATGAGTTTTGGACCAAATTCGGCGGTCCACTACTAGCAATCAATAAAAAATCGGTGATTTTGCTAAATCGTTTTTAGAATACTTATCAAATCACATACCGCTAAAAATCGGTGGTTTACTGACAATTTTAGTGTTTAATTGTAAAAAATGCAGAAATTTGGTTAAGAATTGCTTTCCTAACAGAAAAATTGGAGGTGGGATGGGTGGGTTCCCAATGGGGGTGAGTGACTCCCTAGCCGATACCATACATGTAACTGGTCATCCTTGGGGGGTCTGAGCCAAAATTTTGGGAGGGGGTTTGGGCACTAAAAAACGCTCAAAAATAGAAGTCGCAATTTTTGGGCTAAAAATCGTCAAAAATCGCTAATTTGGGCTGAAATACAGCCAAAATTGCTGTTTTACAGGCGATTTTGGACATTTTTGGGTCTG
Source organism: Sabatieria punctata (assembly GCA_030248155.1). Taxonomy (NCBI): domain Eukaryota; kingdom Metazoa; phylum Nematoda; class Chromadorea; order Araeolaimida; family Comesomatidae; genus Sabatieria; species Sabatieria punctata. The sequence continues at coordinate 10,872 of JASANB010007587.1, read as the reverse complement.
AAATTGCAAAAAATCGCAAAAATTTGCTCAAAAAATTACTTGCTAGAAAAATCGGAGGGGGGGCGGGAAAATCGTCTCGGGGGGAGGGGGTAAGTCGGGTGGGGGCAGAGCCCCCCCAGACCCCCTGTTACATGTATGGTCGGTTCGGTACGAATCCAAACCTTCCCAAACCACACTTTTATCATTCATAGACCAGCTTAGTCCACGCTTAAAATAGTTGCTGTCAATAAACAAAAATCAACGCTTTCGCTATAACAATTTTCGAAAACATACTGTTAAGTTGCATACTGTTGTATTTTAAAACTGTAAGTAATGTTATCAGTATATATTGCTGGGAAGCACTACTGAGTATGCGCACATGAATATGACTCTATATAATCGTGATTGCTCATGTACAATACCTTTCTGTGTGTGGTGAGAGCACGATGTTTAGGCATGTCTTGTCCATTACCCGCACCTGCACGAGTGTCTTGATTTTCGCTCTACATATAAGCCCACAGGGTGTAAACATACATGGGCCGGGGGGGTCTGGGGGGGTTTGCCCCCCCCCCAACTTGGGCTCGACCCCCCCCCCAAACGACCCCACCCACCCACCTGAAGCCGACTTTTGTTCCTGACCCCACCCACCAAAATCGCCGCGACCCCCCCAAACCGGCAGGCCCACCCCCAAATTTTCGGATTTTGACTACCCCCAACCCATTTTTCCGGCCCATGTATGGGTGTAAACTACTTTAGCTGTTCTTCACGCAGGTTGCACCTTCAATTTCCTGTCCTGATGTGCATAACAGGAAGTAAGAAGCTCTTAATTCGAATGTATCTTCGTCTGTACTGTCTCTCCTTTGTCTGTTCTCATCTGCTCCGAGTTATAAGAAAGGCTCGTTCTACTACTACTTCAAGCATGCAGCTTGCAACGATGTGTCTGCTTGGTTTGGAGACAGTTGTTCAGCTCAGAAAATGGAGGCTAAGGGCAGAAGGAAGAAATTAGTTGCGATGAAGGTTTACTAAAGCAGCTAGATACATGAGACACCTAGAGAAGGCTGTCGGTGACTATACATCTGGAACAAGCTACTTACTGAAAGTGGTTGGATTTCGAAGATAAACGGGAAAATCAAGAAGCAACTATGAATGTTTGCTGTTTGTGATTAATCGCTCATATACATATGTCTGTTGTATGTGACATTATTCAATAAATTTAGAGTAGAATTTGATTCGCGAAAAGTCTATCTCTCATACCAAGTAGCTGTAAAACGTATAAAACAAATGCCTTTAAGCTCGTTTACTTGGAAACTCACTCCCACGAGTGGGGACTACCCTATAGTGGAGGGGGGTAAGGCAGACTTGGTTTGCTCTGCAAGTCAAAGCTGCTTTACTGCTAACGCCCACTCGTATTCTTTCGTCTAACAATTCATACTCACTTCTTTTTGGTGGTTTGCACTCACTGGTTTGCAAATAAAACTACGTATTGAATACGAGTTTCAGCGATAAACTGCAGATTGAAATGCGTTTTTTAACTAAAAAATAGCCAAGAGAACCGCAATATTATTCTAAAGTAGGCACAAAAGCCTCTTTTGAGTTATAAGATTACTAAAAAACTTTATTTAGTGGTTTGAAAGCAGTTCTTAGGCCCTGTTTAGGGTTTCTAAAAACCCGAATCAGGGTTTAAAGGTAGCCTAAAAACCCTAATCAGGGTTTAAAAGTTATCTGAAAACCCTGTTTATGGTTTTCGAGTAACGTTACAACCCTAATCAAGGTTTCTAAGCAGTCTAAAAAGCCCTATTTATAGATTACTAAGCCTTACAAAAACCCTGTTTTTATTTCTAGTGTAGGCGAAAACCCCATTCTGTGCTGTAGAATGTATTGTCTGGGCTAAAATTTTCTTTACTTTGTAACCCAAAACTGGGTTTTCAGGTCCCCTTAAAAATCCGCTGGGGGGACTTTTTCGGGCTTTCCGGCCCCCAACGACATAAATGCTGCTCACTGAAAAGCGATTTTTCCGTTAAGCCGAGCAAGTATTGGGTTTAGGGTTTTGCACTCCAAGACTAACATTCAAAAAGGTCAGAGAACCAACCTGCACCGACTGAAAGACAGTGCGCCCGTAGACGGGTTCCCCGGGCAGGGTTCCGTTGTCGCGTCGGCATTTCTCATTGGTGCAGCGCCATTTGTACACTCCAAGTTCGCCGTTCAGGTCTTTGGGGTCGGGCGCACAAGCCCAGTTACAGCGCTTACAATCGGGCCGGGACACGGTACACGGAGAAAGTCCATCTGAACGTAAAAACCTAGTGCTACGTCGGTAACACACAGAAAAACTGATCACACGGTTCGGTTTTGGCTTATTTTTCGTTTTAAGTGGATAAAAAATGCTAGTCTGAACTCATTGAACATCTTTTAATATAATTTTCTACACAAAATTCAAACTAAAAATTTCTGAGGGGGTAGCGAACCGAAACCGAAGGTACCGTTAAACCTAGGGGGCCCAAACTTGATTTATTTACAGTTGTGCTCTAATCACTTGTGTTTATTAGCCCGGCACAAAATAGAATCGACGCTCCAAAGCTGCTAAAATCAGTTCTCTACCAGTGCTCCCTCCAACCACCATTTACTATAGGAATTTCAAATGAGCAGATAAAAAATGGGTTCAGATTTGGCCGTGTGCCGCCCTTCGAAGAAAACCGTGCCGCTCTTATACAGTCAATCAGGCACTTAACGCCGTTTATGGTAGTGGCACCATATAAGGTAGCGGTACCATGTATGGTACCACTACGTTCAGCTTTCGCACCATAGTGCCAGTGCCAGCCGCGTGGCAGAAGTAGAAATGGGCCTTGAGCGCTGCTTGGAGAAATTTAGCAAAAGAAGAGTTGTTTTCTTACCAATTACATATTTTAATGTATCAGCAGTATAAGCAGGCCAACTGGAGGCAGACTGTGTGGCAATCGAAGAAACTTCACATTCACCATCATCAACATGTTTGGGCGACAGCACAAACGGTCCTGACACACGACCGCCGCCCGTCCGCCTCTTTGATTGGTCGGCGAAGAACGTTCGTCGCATGCTAGACTGCACTATATAGTTCTGTTGTTGCACCTGTTGAACACTAATCTTTTGAACCAATCTTCATGAATTCTGCTTACTTTGGAGATCAGAATTTTGAACCAAACTATCACAATAAACCACTCGCAATTTTTGGCCAATTTTTGCAATTTGAGGAGAAAAAAATGCCTGCAAAACACGATTTTTAGCTGAAACTGAACCCATATTTAAGCACTTTTTACAGTCAGGCAGTCAACGCAATATAATAAGGTACAGGCAGAGGCACCATACCATACAGGGTGTCAAACAATGATACCCCTCCCTCCTATTAGACTAAACTAAGTAAGATAGGAAAAAGGTGAAAGTAGCATACATGTACTAGGGGGTTATCCCTGCTGCAAAGGCCAAACCCCTCTCACCCCCGAGACAGGTTAAGGGACCGAAAATTCCAAGTACTAGTAGTGGCTCCAGTACTAACAAACTGGCTCAGAAATCACTAATTTTTAGCTTAAAATTCGCTTGAAAAGCATTTGTAAACAGAATTTGGTGTTTCCATAGCTGATATTTAAAAGAAATCGGGGCTTTTAGATGCCTTTTTTGTCACTTTTTTGCTTGTTATTTTTAGCCCTAAAACGCTATTTGGCAGCTGAAAATAGCAAATTTTAGCTTCCCTACTTGGGAAAACGTGCATTTCCAGACGTTTTGAAGCTTTTTCAAGTTTTTGACCCTACCCTTGGGCGAAAGCCCCCTCGACCCCCCACCTGAGGAAAACCCCCTACCCCGCTCACCCAGGTCGACCCGGAGCTATTACATGTATGGCTAAAACTGTTTGAAAACCGGCTTTTGAGATGCAATTGTTAAAAGGAAAGGCATCTGTTAACAGTGTTTGTGTGTCAAAACAAATGCAGGTTATTCCACAAATTAATCATGGATCGTAATAAAGAAACGGCGCTTCATGGCATATAGTAACTCCACAACTAGAGCATGACCAAACATTTAGAGCGCACGAAAGTTGTGCAAGGTAAGAATAAAACTTTACTGTAGACTTAAGACACAAATTACAAGTGCTGCTTGGCGACCGCCAATAAAATCTCCACCGCGTGTCGCGGCAAACTAACGGTCAACGCCGACTCGGCAGCCTGCGCAATCGAGTTTTCGATCAATCGAATCGATGCTCCGATGGCAGTAGCAGACGTCTTCGACACCGACTCTGATTCTTCTTCCTCTTCTTCCATAACCACACCCAACTCAAAAGGAAGTGACGACTCCGGTCTCCAATCATCTGTCATCCTACTGCTGGTACAACGACTGGGCGTGGGGGAGGAACGGCTGGACATTGACGACAGCTGCAAAATCACACAACTATCAGGTTGCATACAACAGGTTGTTGTTGTAATTGTAAGTTTTGTCCTTTCGGACTAGGAGTAGCCAACTGCTACAGAGTTTCATCTGAAACAGCGCGCTATGATAATCACTGGTTGGCGATTGGGGAAAATAAGAAAAACGAATAAATTGCAATCTAAAAACTGTCTATTTTACGCCAAGTTTTGCAAAAATTTGTGATCCTGTTTGGGCTTATCGCTCTTCAAACTACTACAACAACTGTAAATTACGCCAAAAATACTTTCAAATTTTCTCGCCCTGGTTGGGCCAGCGGCCAAAGTAGACACACTTAGAAAAGCTTGTGTTTTTCAGTTTTTAACGCTCTAATCGTGCGTTTCGCCTAGAGACCTGCGCGGGCCGCCTGCCCGGCCTGGGAAAGCTAAAATCGCCCTAAAAATCAATAATGATTGCTTGTACGGGTACTACAGTACAAAAGAAATATTTCTAACGATGTGCCAAAACTAAATAATAATCCAGATTGAAGAAAAGCGTGTTTTGGCTGAAGTACCACCTATATTACGGGAATTAGCACCCGAACCATCAATCCCAGGTACCCAGGATTTTGCATAGTAGCTGTAAAATTATTTTAATAATTTAAAAATTGTCTGGCTTGAACGCTGCCCAGTAGACTTTTCCCCGACTCCCGTACCTGTACTAACCCTGACCATTGTACTATTGGGTGTCAGGAAAATTTTTGCTAATTTTATACACGTCCGTAGGTCAACTTACGTTATTATTAAAGCACAATCATCAACTTAGAATAAAATTTGATTTCAAAATATCAACAAAAGAGAATAATTTTGCTTTGATCACTGGCAACCAGACGTTCGTAAAAAACAAATGGCAGAAGACTGATAAAGCCCCAGATGGACAAATGAGCCAAGTTAAACTCTCACTGTAAAACTGTATTGGTCGCTAGCGAAAATCTTAGAGCTGGCACCATTCTTGAACGCAAAGCCAAGTCTGGATCGGTGTCACGTCACACCAAAATATTAGATGCAATTCGGCAAGAGTTTTCCGTGTCGGGGGTCCCCATTGGTGGGTCGGGTGCGGGCCAGACCCTTGTAACATGTATGCTTACAGTACCCGACTCAGTGGTTTGTTTTCGGCCGGCTTCCAATCGATCGGCCTTGGCACGCTCTTTCAGACGAAGACGTAAACCAAACGCAAACGGTCAGCTCAACCTAAAGCCGGAAGCGGACATGGGCAAAGGGGGGCTGAGGGGTTGGCCTCAGCGGCCCGCTACCCCTCAGGAATTGTTTGGAAGAATTTTGTATAGAAAATTATGTTGAAAATATGCCTGGATTAGGTGTAAATGAGCTCAGAATAGCTTATTTTAATGAAAAATAAGCCAAAAATCGGAGTTTTTTTGGCTTACCACCCCCTCAGCCGCTCATACCACCCCCTCAGGAATTGAAAATTCTGCCCCCCCCCCCTCAGCCGAAATACTAGCCCATGTCTAGCTGGAAGTAAATTTCGTTTTTTTTTTGACAACCACAACCTGCATAGAGTAGCGGGGATATTGTAGAAAAGGTGGAAAATAGGCAAGAGATAAAGTAGTTCAATGATTACCGTGCCGGAAGGATCGTAGTCTGAGGGCGGAGGAGGGGGGTCGAACCAGAGATCGCAACCGACGCACCAGTGTTGTTTGCCCTCTCCGTCTGTCGGCACGGTAAATTCTGTTTTCTCGGAACACTTGGGACACTTTACTGGAGCCATCGGATCGTTTGGTGTAGCGCTCTAAAATCCTTCTTTCCATGCCCAATACGCCTTCATGCATACATGCATAAAAAACGCTCAAAAATCGAAAAATCGCAAACTAAAATTGTCCTGAAATTGCAAAAAATTGCTAAAAAATTACTTGCCAGAAAAATCGGATGGTGTCGGAAAAATCGTTTCGGCGGTGGGCAGACATGGGCAAAGGGGGGGCTGAGGGGGGGTTGGCCCCCCTCAGGCTCTGACCTACCCCCCCTCAGCCGGCCGCTACCCCCCCTCAGGAATTTTTTGGAAGAATTTTGTATAGAAAATTATGATAAAAATATGCCTGAATTAGGTGTAAATGAGCTCAGAATAGCTTATTTTAGCTTATTTTAATGAAAAATAAGCAACAAAACCTTGATTTTAGCCAAAAATCGGACTTTTTGGCTTACCACCCCCTCAGCCCCCCCCTCAGGCGCTCCTACCCCCCCCCTCAGCCCCCCCTCAGGAATTGAAAATTCTACCCCCTCAGCCGAAATGCTAGCCCATGTCTGGCGGTGGGTCTGGCCTAAGGCGGGTGGGGGCAGACCCCCTGTTACATGAATGCTTTCGCCGCACGTCATAAGTGGCAACTGGGCATGCGAGTTCTTTAGCTTTTTTATACAGCATACATGTAACAGTTCATCCGACCATGGGGACGGGTTGGGGATCTGAGCCCAAATTCTAGGGGAAGGGGTTGGGCAGAGAACAACGCTCAAAAATTGCAATTTTGAGCTAAAAATCGTAAAAAATCGCTAATTTGGGCTTAAATACAGCAAAAAGTGCTGTTTTACATAGATGAACTTGTCTGAAATTCTAAAAAAATTGTTGCAAGTTGCTGAAAAATTACTTGCCAGAAAAATCAGAGGGGAGAGATGGAAAAATCACCTCAGGGGGTGACAGACACATATGAGCAAGAATGTATAGGGGAAGAATGTTCCACTGCGCGCCCGGCCGCTTGCAGCAACGTGGCCATGCGCTGCAACAAAATTTCGGGAGGGTGACCGAATTTCGGTCCCCCTCCCGAAAAACTCTTAGGCGCCGTATTGCAAGCGAACCCGATTTTGGCCGCTCGCGAAAGTTTTTAACAAATTCAGCAGAATTCTCTCTGAAATAATCAGCTGATATCCGGCTGAACAACGGATAAAAACATAACAGACTACAGTAGCTCTACTGGTATACACTGGTATACGTTACTGATGACAAAACTAACGCATAAAAAATACACAAACGCAACCATAATTTGTGCATTTTCCTTGCTTTCTTTTCTACTATGATTGACTTTACAAGCATGTACGTAACTCAGATCTAAAAATCAGAAAAGACTACACGTAGCTTTCAACTGATTAAGTAGAACCTTTTCATTAATAATGATTTGCGTCCACCCACTCAGAGAAAAAGAAATCGCTGTTGGAGTATGTCGAAAAAAGACGATACAGACGAGTCTGTGTGTTTACGCAAACTGTCAATTGTGTAGCAGACAGCGATGAGGGGGAAACGGCGTTAAGAAAAGAGGACGCCTACCGCTCAAATCGTGCGATACATTTTCTTTGCAGGCGCAAGAAATACCATGTTTTTTTAGAAGAAACTCGTTTTAGGAGGGACGATCCCTAGTGGCTGAGTAACAAACAAAATGAAATGTTATTATTGTATATTTCCCTCAATTTGTTTTAGCTTTCTTGCTTAATCTTCGCTCTCAATAATCGTGATACGACAATGAGCGGCCACGAGCGGCCAAAATCGGGTTCGCTTGCAATACGGCGCCTAAGAGTTTTTCGGGAGGGTGACCGAAATTCGGTCGTCCTCCCGAAATTTTGTTGCAGCGCACGGCCACGCTCTGCCAGCGGCAGGCCACGCAGTGGAACATTCTTCCCTTATACATTCTTGATATGAGTAAGGAGAGAAAATCAAAAACTCCTAACTAAACCTACATTGAGTGGGTCTTGCTGATTCTCCACAGTTCCGTACCACATTTTGCAGACGCGACACCTGTACCGGAGCACATTGGAGTAATTAATGCGCTCCAGTCGAATTGTACTTTTATAGTCATTGTAGGGTTCGCAGTCGATTTGAATACACCTGGGCGGGTGTCCCCGCGAATAAAACCATCCCTTGGCGCAGTGCAACGGCCGGCCAATCTTTCCGCTTTTGTCTATACTTTTCTTTAAGCGCTTCGGCTTACAAAATCGCTTCATCGGACGACCTCTGTTCGACTTTACTACACCTATCTCGGCTTCAAACGGTTCCGGTTCCGGCGGCTCATAGTCCGGGTCTTCTTCCGGGTGACGGCGTTTCTGTGGGCGCTTGGCAACTTTTGTACTTAGAGAGGATGAAGAAGCTTTGTAAAGTTGGGGGTCAGGACTGTCAGGAGGGGGTAGGCTGGTGTCGGGGGGTAGGAGGGGCTCGTCAACGAGTGTCTGGTTCGAATGCTCAACTGCAGAAGGTGCTTGAGACTGACTGGAGCTTAAGGAAACGCCGGACTGGACAGAATCTCGCAGACACAAGTAACAACAGAAGAAACGCGGAGGCCACTTTTGCTTCCAGTTTTGCAGTTGCAAAAAGTAAGTGCCGTCTGAAATTCTGTCATAAATAACGAGCTCGGCAATTTATTTATCCGTGGTTCGTTTTTGCTGCAACTGTTCTGTTAGCAAAAATGAACCACGGATAGATAAATGACACACATGATGGGGTTGACTCCCTTATGTTCTGAATTACCTACCCCCTTTGGCAGCTGCTACCTTCTCTTCAGGAATTCATAGTTTAAAAAAATTATGATAAAAGTATGCCAAGCGGTGTAAATAAGCTTATCCAAAAAACTTGACTTAAATAAAAAATCGGACTCCTATAATAATCCCCTCAATCCCCCATCAGCCGCCGATACAATTCTAAGGATTGGAAAATTTACCGCCCTCTCAGCCAAAATGCTATCCCATTTCTGCACAAAAACTGTATGGAACTCCAAATTAGGCAGAAGATCCGCAGGGGAGAGTTCTTGAGATTTTTTTAATTATATTTAATTACTAAAAATTCGGCTCTTTTCAACTTAGAAGGGCAAAACTCAGGATTAGAAAAGGATAGATAGCGGTCTAGAACTTGGTGAAAGAAACATGGAATAATAATAACTGTACCAGAAAGCTGAGAATTCGATTTAAACGGAACTTCAGCCATTCAATTCTTGTTCGGATAGCTCGAAAAAACGTGAGGCGGTCACTTTTTAGCCAGTACCGTACAGCATTATGTTGATGCCTTGGTTTCGTACAAGCAGAATTACAATATCTGATTGGAAACCATCATTACACTGGTGTTGATAATAAATATTTAGCTGTATTTTAAGCCCAGGTAGATTTTGTAACGTTTGAGCAACGTTTAGTACCTATCTAGAAATCACACTTTATCTGACCTAATTTTTTTGCCACTTCTTTTCTAACTCAGTCAATTTTACGGACCACACACAATATTTTGAGATAACATCACGCACACAATGATTATTAGGCGTGGCGATCAAACTGGATCTACAATATTATGGCTTATTAAATTATCCTTTACTTACAACCAGATAACAGATTAAAAAAACTTTTAGTAGTTGCTTGGCGCAAAATGGGCCTCCTAAAGAGAGAGAACTGCGATGATTTTCAAAGATCCTAATCGGTTCTGAGTAATGTCTGTGACCAGCGGCACTTTAGCTCAAGTCAAACTGCCCAGGTACTCTTAAGAAAAGCCAAAAACCTACTCTGCTCAGCTGCACACGCTTGGCACTTGTGTTTCTGGGAATCTGAGGCAGGCACTAAAGCCACAATGGCGTCAACAAGTCCTTCGTATCGATCTACGAAGCTGTAGTAAATTCTTTTCGAGGGGTCACCACCACATACAGTGAAGTTGCGTTGCAGAGCCACCGAGCCAGGTAGCTGGATGAATTTGCGCTGGAAATCGTAGAGACACCGTCTCGAGCAGAGTCGATGGCGTCGTCCGCTGGCTTCTGGCCGTTCGGATTGGAACGTTTTGCCGCAAAACTTGCAGATCACCGAATAGGAAGAGCTCGAAGGAATGGAGTGACTATTTTGGACGGGCAACTCACAGATCAACTGGATTTCTTCCTCCTCCTCTGGGGGGTTCATTTTTTAGCTCTTGCTGGCTTCTTGGGTGGCTGGAAGAAAGATTTTCAAACAAATAAACGGTGCTTTCTTCTAGAGACGCAACCGCATAGACAAGTACCGGAGAAGTTTTTCAGAATACCGGATAGTAATGATGATCAGGTTTTAAGGAAATACAATAACTTTCAGGCTAGAAATAATATACCTACTTTTTCGATGCTTTCAAGGTAGGATATGACCAAAAATATATTTGATAAGACTTTATATCGCGTCGAATCAGCTATATTTTCTAGATAAATAGGCAAGCTGCAGTTATTAAAGTCCGAAAATAGTGAAAACGTGCATGCGAAACCAAAAATACGCTCGAAAACTGGAAAAGTTGTCATGAAAATGCTATTTTTGTCTATCCGGTATTGTCCGGTATACAATGTCCGTGTACAGTCATGTCTCGTTAATCCTGGCCTCGTTAATCCGGATATTCGCCCTCCGGACAAGATTAGGCCAGGTCGCAATTTTCCCTTACTAGTAGTTACTTACTATCAGGTAGACAAAGACAAAACAGATCACAGTTAAAAGTAGGCGTGTTTTTCACAGGAAAGGCCGACCACAAAAAATAACTGGCAAAACTGACTTT
>JASANB010007586.1:0-34407 GCA_030248155.1 Sabatieria punctata | reverse complement strand
GTGTATTGTTATTGTGTACACCTGCTATTATGCATTGCTTTATTGCGTATGAGTACGTACGTATGAGTGTGACAGACTGGCTTCTGTTTAAAGAATGAGCGATTTGGTTTTCGCGCTTTAGATATTCATGTTTCACTTTGTGAACCGGGACGAAACGGTCACTTTAAAACTAAGCCGGGACGAAACGGTGAGGACTAACAGCAAGTGGACGAAACGGTCAGGACGATCTCGCCAAACCGCTACGGTACAGTATGGCCACAAATGGACGTTGCCTTTGAATGTGTTATGTAAAAAACATTAAGCTTCCTTCCAATCATTTTGAGTCGGATGGATGCTGCAAACGTAACATAACAAGTGAAAAAAATGTAATATTCGCATCGATTATTTTTTCAACAACAAAAATTTAATAAGTTCTATTGCAGATTCTGTTTAGTCTATCGTGCGACTTTCGAACGCTGTGTAGAACATGACTGGGCGACGATCGCCTTCGGGTTCGTTCTGCTTGTATCTTGATTGCGATACAGTAAACAATTACCAAGTTGTTAATTTGTTTTAATGCTGTGGCGTTGATGTGCGAAAGCGATAGAATTATTATGTATACGTTTGTACTTCTATTGTTTGTGTACTTCTCACTCACACAGTCGAGTATCAAAGTGCTACGACCACAACGGCGCTACCACTACCTGTAGGGTTAGGGAGGACCAAAGAACGAGTACTGCTACCAATCATGGGAGTTCGAGCAGGGAAAGCCAAGTCAAAGATGTGATGCCCAGCGACGCCGGTTGTGATGCTTTCAACCTCTGCTATTTCTATCCTGCAAACGCTCGCGATAGGGGATGCCGCCGTGATACTCGACGACGAAGCGATTCTGTTATTGCTGCTTGCAAGAAAATCTCTGCAACGACTGGTTCAAGATATCCCGCTCTGAAATCGCTGATGAGCTTCTTCTCTGGCGGCCACGACCACTTGGAAGCGCTGAACACTATAATCACTAACAAGCAGCCATCCGTCCGTACACATCGAATCGACTTTTCCGAGCCCGAAACTGCTGATTATTATCAAGCCGAAGCAGATACTGACAGCGACCGGTTCAAAATGTCATGCTCTCAGCCGAGTGATATGATTGACACTTCTAGCCCCAATAATGCTAATCAACAGATATCCCGCTCTGAAATCGATGATGAGCTAGCAACTGGCGGCACAAACCATTTGGAAGCACTCAGCACTATGATCACTAACAAGAGGCCAGCCGTCCATAGACACAGATTCGACTTTTTCCAGACCCGAAACCGCTGCTTCTTATCAAGTCAGCGACCGGTTCAAAAATGTCGAGCTCTCAAACGGGTGATATGATTGATACTTCTAGCTCCAATACTGCTGATGAACCGAACAGCTTCAGGTCTGCGCTGCGGAACACGGCAACTCCATATTAAACAACCAATTATCGCTTTGAGAGGTGTACGCGATTTGGGTGTCCGTACCCGACCTCAAACGTCGTTTTGGTTAATGTGTTTAGTGGTGCAGACGTGTCTGTATATAGTATCTATGTATGGGTTTACGACCAGTCTTACGATTAATCAATGCAATTACCTATGTATATACTATTGACTAATTGGTTTTATTTAGTAAAGGCGTAGTAATCGGCGACCACCAGACTGAAAAGTTGTACTGCTTGATATGCAATACTGTTGGTCAAGGTTAGATGTATTTTCTTTTTTAGCTTTGCAGTCCAGTCAGTACTGTCCAGTCCATTTTAAGAGGTTGGCTCATTGGGAGTCTACCCTAATCTGCGCAACTCCAAACCACAACGCTTTTTGGCGCATTATTAGGTTCTGCACAGCGTAGATGTATGCAGCGCGCGCCAGCTGAGAAATCTTGAAAAGTAGGCAGATTAGTGGTGCTGCGAACTGTGTGCGCTGTAGTTGCGGTCTAATCAAGGATTGAAGAGTACGAGCGATCGATTGAGCCGTGCATGTCAGGCAGCACTAGGTAGCTGGGTGGCGTCGGTGCGCGTTGGCTGCGTCAGAGAGGCTTTTATAAAAAGCGGCGGAGGTTGGGCAAATCGATTTTCGGTGTCTCGGGCCTCTACACATAAACGGCCAAGAGTGTCTTGAGTTAGGGTTTTGTGACGGCTTAGCACAGCAGCTGTTCCCAGCTTGCGGTCTGTCTCGAGCACCCACCTTGAGAGCTGCTGGTCAACGGACGGACGACTGAATCCAAGCATGCGCCCTCAATTAGAACCAAACAGCGTAAGTGGAGGGGTTGGGGTACCGACGATAATGGGCATTATTAAAGAGAGAAAGGAAATACACTCATTTCTCGCCACCCGCCTATACATTAGTGTGCGATTAGAGTGATTGAAAAAGGCTGCGCCGGAGGCGAAGCTTTGGCCCGGGTGAGTGAGAGCAGCTGCAAGCTCAAACTTGATAAATCGTTGTCAAAGGCACGCACCAGTCGTGTTCTGTGCACCAGATCGGCACCGGCTGAAGAGCTGTCAGCCCCGCATATCTTCAGCCAAAACACTGGCTCGCCCTGCACTTTAAATGCTGCCCAGTAAACCGGTTCTCCGACTCTAATCTTGTTTATTTCTCTTCTCCTTTGCGCCGATCGCTCGAGATAGTACTGATTTTGTAGGCCGGGCGCACCGAGAGCTACCGAGTGGCCACTTTGTCGCAGACGCAGGCAGCTCCTCCGCCTCTGCCGCAACCCCCGGCCGCCGTCCCGCAGCCGCCACCGCCGACCTCTGCTGTCAACGATCCGAGACCCTCGCCCACTGAAGACATGACAAAGAACGACGTGCAGAAACCCGTGCCCCCAAGAGGGTGAAAGCTTCTTTGCCAAGAAGAAAGCCAAAAAGAAAGACATGGATGAGCTGAAAGAAGAAATGACTATGGTTTGACCAGATTTCTGTAGGTTCAGTCTGGTCGAAAGTGTCTTATTGCAGACGGAACATCAGATACCTCTTGGCGAAGTGTTAGATGCGTTTGGCACTGATGTGGACAAAGTGAGCAGTTAGACTCAATAATCTTATGCACTGGACTACTGTTTTAGGGGTTGACTGAGCAAGATGCAGCAAAGATCCTCGCTCGAGATGGCCCCAATGCTCTAACACCGCCAAAGAAAACCCCTGAGTGGGTGAAGTTTTGCGGAAATCTTTTGGAGGCTTTGCCATGCTATTGTGGATCGGATCTTTTCTCTGTTTCATTGCGTACAGCGTTGATGTATTACAGACGGAACACCCCAGCAAAGACAACGTAATCATTTTTTGCAGACACTTATACTGACTTCTCTACTAATCCTCTTTACAATAACAGATCCCAGAGTTTCTTGTGTGAACCTGCGTGTCATACTATTATTTTCATTGTCATAACGGCGAGGGTGGGTTAAGCACCCCGGCCCATATATAACAAAACAAGTACCATCTTATATCTTAGCTCAGTGCCTCAGATTTTCAGAAGCAGGCAAGTAAAATTCCAGAGACCGAATAAATTTTGAAATGTTTGCCTTTAAAATCGCATTTAGAGCAATAGTGCTAAAAATATACAGATTTAGCTCATATCCTATTGTTTTTATGATTTCGAGTCGTTTTTTCTTTCCACCTCACCGACATCACACAACCCTCCAGCTCCAGGTGCTAGTGTTGTTAGGCTTTTTATGAAAGCTTTTTTGAAGGCTCATTTCTTAATTTTTTTTATTTTATTCACAGCAGGGAAATTTTGTGGGAAATCGTTGAATTTAACCTCAGATATACGTTAACAGTGCAGTTCTATCAATTTGATCCCTATTCTAAGGCTAAAAAGGTGTTGAAGGGGCTGCAGCCACTCTGTGAGCAATGCTGGGGGTAGAATCTCGGCTCTCAGGCTGTAACATTATGTTTGAACCAAGGTATCAGCTTTTATGTTTAAAGTTGCTTCGGATGCATCCGTTACATCTCCTACAAGCTAAATTTCACGCAAGGAAAAAATTTGAAGAAATTTTTGAAATAAAATTCAAAAAAATCCAAAATGGGGTACTTAGGGTCCCCTGAAAATTTAAGGGGAAGTAGAGAACCCTAGAGGCCTAAATTTTGAAAGGCCAAAAAAACTTTTTAGAAAACTACCAGGTACGCAACTGTTTTAGCTATTGGCGCTGGTAGAGATAGAGTTGATTTTTTATAAATGAGCAGGTTGTTTCAGTTGTACATCGGAATCGTGTTGGCGGCCGTTGTAATGGTGACAGGCTACTTTCAATACTATCAGGAAGCGAAAAGTTCCGAGATCCCGAATTCTTTCCAAGAATGGATTCCGCAAGTGACCGCGTTCCTTCTCCCAACGTCCAGTTGTTTCTAACAGTTACTTCTGCTTAGTATGCAAAGGTCGCTCAAGACAGTCAGAAGCCACGTCATTCGCGCAGAGGAAGTGGTAGTCAGCGACCTGATCGAAGTGAAAGGAGAAGGCACAATTACCTTCGACGTTCGAATTATGCGGGCCTCCCCGGTTCAAGGTACCGTCAAATTGTTCGCGGCCATAAAAAAGACGGCATGGCCTTTTTACCAATCTTTTAATTAATAATTTGAAAATTGTCGCCATTCAGTCTGTTTGCCCTCCTTGAAGAAAAAGATTTCTTTGTTTGCTGTTTGTTTTGGCGAAGTCCTTTACTGCTAACTTTCTGTAGCCTGTTGCGTTGCGACAATGTTTTTATTCCGTTCATGTACTTGGCTCAGCCTCTAAATAAAGTTCTTGTTAGAAGGGTTTGTTTGATTGTACATTGAAAATAAAACAGTTTATGCAAACAGAATAAGTTCCGTTGAATAACTAGTCACTAACAGGAAAATCAAGGCCGCAATTCTAAAGGGAGATTGGTCACCAATTATCCCCAAGTTGGAAACACGCAACTTGGCATTTTTTTCTACCAATGCAGTGCACTGTTCAACTGAAGGTAGTGTTTATTTTCACTAAATAGACCGAACTGTAATGGATAGAATCGCCCATCTCGCACTCAGGTAAGCTTTTTTCTAATGTTCGTGCCTATATCTTGCTAGCATTTTAGTCGCTATTAGTCTACAAGAATGTGCTCTCTTGAGTTGTTTGATAACTTTGTCAAGTCAAGTGTTCGTCGAATTACTTCAGAGCCGGTTTTCTTTAGTATCGATGGACGTTTTCAGTAGATTCTAAACAATCAATTGGGTCCGATCTTAGTAACTCGCGCCATAGAAAATCAGTCGGCGTTCGAACGTCCACCAAATTATGAACACTAATTTGCGCGACTTGACCCACGCGGCTGTTTTGAACCTGCATTTCTCCAATTCTTCATGAAATTTAGTGCGGGTTTCACGTAAATAATCGCATCTGGTCGTGCTATCGCCGTTCTAGCATAATTCTAGCTTTCTTTTCTTGTAGCACGTTATTCAAATCTGTTGCCCATAACTAAAAACGGTACCAAGTGCGCCATAGAAATGTTCTTCGCAGACGGATGTTTTTAAATCGCATTTTACTAATTGTTCTGGAATCAAGTGCTGTTTTTTGCGTAAATTATCATATCCGATCATGTTATCGTATTTTTTTGCTGTAGCGTGAATTTTTGAAAATCATTGGCCATACCTACAAGTACGGTAGCTAACGAGAAAGACGAACGGATCTAAGACAATCGAAAATTTTTGCACAAAACAGGAACCGAGTGGATTCTGAATGGCCTGTACATTTTCATGAAATAAAATAGCGGTAGTCGCACCTTTAAAGGGTCAAAATTGGCCATGACCGGGTCGAAAAATTTTTGATCTGGAATCTGTGCAAGTAGGGTATCGCTTGAAAGGGAAACTGTTCTGATTCTAAAAATGCAATCCGCAAGTTCATCTGTTCCTGAGTTATGAGCCGAGAGCTGTGGGTGGTTAAAAAAATTGAGTCTCACAGAAACGACCGGGAAGGTGATAAAACATATTTTAAGTAAAATTACACGAAAATACAAAAGTTTAGCCAAATCAAAAAAAAAAGTTGAGATTGCTCTGGTGGTTATGGAGCCAAAAGTCGATTCTTAGAAAAACCGACTCTTCAAATTTGGAACTCGTGCTAAAAAGGATTTGTAAAAAAATGCATGCATGTTTTCAAGAAGATAAATAATTTGCTAGAAGATCTGTTTTTCAAATGAACAGAAACTGATCTTCGGGGAAATTCTAATTTTTATAAAACTGCGTTAATCTAGATACACAAAAGGGCGTGCATTAGAGAACGAAAAAAGGTGGAACCTTCAAAAAATCTCGGGAAGGAGAAGCATAGTTAGATTTGGTCAAGTAAATGCTGAATGGTGTATTTTTGAAGGTTTGGAGAGCGGAGATGCACCGATAGCCAGAGAAATCGCTCACTTCATTCACATAATCTCTGGGAGTAGCAGTGTTTCTTGGTGTCACCTTCTTCATAATCGCGTTCGCGTTGGGATACGGCTGGCTTAACGCTGTCGTCTTCTAGATCGGCATCATCGTGGCCAATGTACCAGAGGGTCTGATTGCCACTGTTACTGTAAGTTCTATCAACACTGTCTTCTCCATTGACTCTTGTTAAATTACTTTTCCACAATAGCCACATTTGTCCTTATTATATAATACCGATATTTTGAGTTCACAATCTTGATCCAGAGTTCCAGTTGCATGATTTTCTTGATCAGTCATAACTTATAATTTCTGGTACCAACACCATATAAGGTGATGATACCAAATTTTCGCTGGTAGTGATGTCCTGTAATAGATGCCAGCACCTGTAAATACAACCTTCAGTTCACTCTGGTGAGTACCATATATGAAATTTTGATTCAAAAGCCTGTAGGTGATTGCCATACGGTACAAAACGCTGATACGTACAGTGCCAGTGCTATCTTGTTTCACTCTGTTTCAGATTTATTTTCCTGCCATGTATCAGCACATTACATAATTGTCAGTACCTGTGGCAAACGGCGTTAAGTGCCAGACTCTGTTATAGGCAGTGCGAAAATAATGGGAGCTTACATGCTGGTGTAAGGTTGATCTTGCTATCGTACGTGACTGCTTTAGGTCTGTCTCACCCTGACAGCCAAACGAATGGCCAGTAAGAATTGTCTGGTGAAGAACTTGGAAGCAGTGGAAACGTTGGGCTCCAGTACCATTTGCTCTGACAAGACCGGCACTCTCACTCAGAACCGAATGACGGTGGCGCACATGTGGTTCAACAACCAGATACACGAAGCCGACACCAGTGAAGACCAGTCGGCCGCGCAATACTCCAAGTCAGATCCCGGCTTCCACGCGTTGGCGCGCGTTGCCGCTTTGTGCAATCGCGCCGAGTTCAAACCCGGACAGGCACGTAATCTGAGCAGCAGTTCTCATCAGCGACTTGCTTGCTGTTGCAGAACGATGTGCCGGTGCTGAAACGCGAGTGCACAGGAGACGCCAGTGAGTCTGCGCTGCTGAAGTGCGTCGAATTGTCGGTGGGCGGAGTGATGAATTGGCGCAGCAAGAACAAGAAAGTCTGTGAGGTGCCGTTCAACTCCACCAACAAGTACCAGGTACTGCTGGACTGAACTGTGTCTGCCTCATTGCTTACAATTAGAGTGCGAACAATACCTGAAAAACCCAATACCCCAATCCCAATACATGAGACCCCCCAATACCCAATACTTGCGTAGCTGAGCCAACAATTGCATTTCAGTCAACAGGTACATTCCAGTGGTGTACACAGGATTTCTTTCACAATGATTAAAATTTCGAAGAGGCCTGGTTGGGCGTCCAACTAGGGCGAGAAAATTTGAAAAATTAGCTTTAGGAAAGCATTTAGAAGCCGTTCTGGAGGGTAAAACAAGCAGAAATTAACAGTTTTAGTCCGTACATGATCTACTGTATTACAGTGTTCCATATTTTCGGGGGATTTTTTGTTCGTACTTCACCGGAAAGGGGTGTACCAGACCCGCACCCCTAGGTACAATACTAATCTGTATCACTAAAATGACAAATTTCAATTGAATCACAAAGGTTTATCTTTGGTAAGAACAGAGAAATTGCACTAATTACTAGTGTACTACTTAGAAAAGCGGACAGTATAAGACCTTTAGTTTATTAACGCAAAAAACGCCTTTCATCTTCGCCTTCTATACCTAACTATCGGTCCATCTTATCGATTTTTTCAGGTCAGTTATTCAGTTCAACAGCGATTTTTTCGGTCCTAATTAGTATTGGGTATTGGGGCATAAAAAATCCAATACCCAATACCTGGAAAACACCCCAATACACCCAATCCCCAATACCAGTTCGCACTCTACTTACAATCGTTTGCACCAGGTGTCAATCCACGAGACAGAAGACCCCAGCGACCCGTCCTACCTACTGGTGATGAAGGGTGCTCCGGAGCGAATTCTCGACCGCTGCGGCATGATCTTGTTGGACGGAAAAGACGAAGTGCTGGACGAGAAACGTCGAGAGGATTTCAACCAGGCTTATCTGGAGTTGGGCGGTCTTGGAGAACGAGTGCTCGGTTTTTGTGATTACAAATTACCTGCCGACGAGTACCCGCCCGGCTATCCTTTTGACTCCGACGACCCAAACTTTCCTCTCGACGGTCTGCGCTTCGTCGGTATGCTCGATGCCAATTGTTGGTGTTTTGTGTTGAGTGTTGGTTCAGGCTTGATGTCAATGATCGATCCTCCGCGTGCGGCAGTGCCCGATGCTGTGGCTAAGTGTCGGTCTGCCGGAATCAAAGTAATCATGGTGACCGGCGACCATCCGATCACGGCCAAGGCTATCGCAAAGAGCGTGGGAATTATTTCGGAAGGAAACGAGACGGTAGAAGACATTGCTATGCGTCTCAACATCCCAGTAGAGCAGGTGAATCCCCGGTAAGAAGCAGCGCTCCTCTTGCTAGTTGTTTGATTGGTGAGGTGGAGTTGGCTTTCAGAGACGCCAAGGCTTGTGTTGTGCACGGCGGCGATCTGCGAGATTACACGGCCGACCAGCTGGATGAACTGCTGGCTCTGCATCCGGAGATTGTATTCGCTCGCACTTCACCTCAACAGAAACTGATCATCGTGGAGGGTTGTCAGCGGCAAGGACAGATTGTGGCTGTGACCGGAGACGGAGTCAACGATTCTCCCGCCCTCAAGAAAGCTGACATCGGTAGGCGAAGTGTTATAGTTTCTGCCAGAGATCGGCTAACGTTTTTGGCCTGAGGGGATGGTAAGCCAAAATCTCAAGGTTTTACTTGTTTTTTGTTAAGATTTGTTAAAATAAGCTATTTATGTTTGTTTTTATCATATTTTTGTATACTGCTGGTTTCTGGCGATTATGGCAAGATTTCAGGTGTGGCTATGGGCATTGCTGGCAGCGACGTAAGCAAGCAAGCAGCAGATATGATTTTGCTGGACGATAATTTTGCTTCTATCGTTACTGGAGTTGAAGAAGGTTTGAGTGGCCACTGACCATACATGTAACAGGGGGTTTGGGGTGTCTACTGTCTGTCTACCACCACCCGAAATAGACCCCCCCCCGAGATGATTTTCCGACACCCCTCCGATTTTGCTGGCAAGTAATTTCTTTATCGTTTTTTTTTAATTTTACACTCAAATTGCAAAAGTGATCTGTAAAACAGCACTTTTTATCTGTATTTGAGCCCAAATTAGCAATATTCTTGAGCTGTTTTTAGTACCCAACCCGTCTCCCTAAAATTTGAGCTCGGACCCCTAGCCGGCGCCAGACCCCCAACCCCCTCCCCCATTAGCAGATCACCTGTTACATGTACGTGAGTGACTGTCAGATTAAGAATTGCAGTGTCAGAAGTTTAGGTCGTTTGATCTTCGACAACTTGAAGAAATCGATAGCTTACACGCTTACCAGTAATATTCCGGAAATCAGTCCGTTCCTTATGTTTATTCTGCTGGACATTCCCCTGCCTCTGGGTACCGTCACTATTTTGTGCATTGACCTAGGCACCGATTTGGTGAGTTCACAGTTTTACTCGTCTTAACTGCTGAATGCAAAGGTTTAGCTTTGTACGAAACTGATTCATATGGCTAGATCTTTGCTGTCGGTCCTTAATAATGACAAAAAGTCGTTTAGTAGTAGTATCCCATAGTGGTACCATCATTATATTATAAACATTTCGGTTATTTGGGATCGGTGTTGTTTTTCTTGGAATTGCACACTTCACAATTTCTGACGTTTTCCTTGCGTGCATAGATTGGGTTACTGAAGTGGACGCTGTTGTTGCGGTTACTGTAAAGGTTCTGTTTATTCTAGTGGCCGGCTATTTCGCTAGCCTACGAAGAAGCTGAAAGTGACATAATGAAGAGGAAGCCTCGTGATCCGCTGCACGACAAACTAGTTAACGAACGGTTGGTGACCATTCTGCTTTGTAAGCTAAACTAGCTGCAGTGTTGACAGATTTCAGATTGATTTCGGTGGCGTACGGCCAGATCGGCATGATCCAGGCATCTGCCGGCTTTTTCACCTATGCAGTGATATTGGCTGAGAACGGATTCCGTCCAAGCCATTTGATGGGTCTTCGAGAGCCTTGGGACAGCCGCGCCGTCAACGACCTCGAAGACAGCTACGGACAGCAATGGGTGCGCTTCTCTCTGCTCGATTGGGTTAGTAACAGCTTGATTGCAGACCTATGCCAACCGCAAAGTGCTCGAATTTACCTGTCATACAGCTTTCTTCGCGTCAATTGTCATTGTGCAGTGGGCTGATCTGATGATCTGCAAAACGCGACGCAACTCATTAATTCAACAGGGAATGAGGTAGAGTTGTAAAAAAAATTTTTTGAAAGCCAGAAAAAAGCTTTTTTTACGAAAATTTTTTATTTCGAATTTTTTTTTCAAAATTTTTTCCTAGCATGAAATATAGCTTGTAGGAGATGCAAGGATGCATCAGAAGCAACTTTAAATACAAAAGCTGATACTTTGGTTCAAACATAGTATTACAGCCTGAGAGTCGATATTCTACCTGCAGCATTGCTCACAGAGTGGCTGCTGCCCTTCAAAACCAATTTTTAGGCTTAGAATAGGCATGAAATTTATAGAACTGCACTGCTAATGTATATCTGAGGCTAAATTCAACGATTTTCCCCCAAAATTTCCATACTGTGAATAAAATAAATAATTTTCGAAATGGGCCTTCAAAAAAAGCCTTTTTTTTTTAAAAAAAGAGCCTAACAACACTAGAATGAGGTATTTGGACATGTTTATTGATTGCTGACTAGGCAAAAGTTTACTTTAGCAATTGGACCCTAAACTTCGGTTTGGTGTTCGAAACGGTTCTCGCATTCTTCATGGCTTACTGCCCTGGTCTTGACAATGGATTGCGTATGTATGGTCTGCGGTACGTTCTTTTTGCCTCTATAGTAAGTGTACAGGGGATATTGTGGTCTGGACCAGCCGACTAGCCTACCCCATACCTTTTCCGATATTTATGGGAAGCAATTTTTGAACATTTTAACAATTTTAGATGTGAAGCGGTGATTTTGTGCTTTGTTTGAATCCAAATAAGTTATTTTTTTAGCCCAAAGCCCTACTATTCCCTGAAATTTGACTTAGTCCCTACACTCTAAGTGCAACTCCCCTTTCGCCTGTTGACAGACATGGTTTATACACATACGTGGGGCTTACCCCTCGGGAGTTTTGGCCACAAATTTTGGACGTTTGGCCAGTTTTTGAGGAATGAGAGTTCAATTTCAGTTTCACCTGGTGGTTCCCGGCACTGCCGTTTTCGTTGTTGATTTTCGTGTACGATGAGTGCCGTCGCTATTTGTTGCGGCGCAACCCCGGTGGCTGGGTGTACAAGGAGACCTACTACTGACGCACTGCACAATTGATTGAGTAATAAATCTCTGATCTACCAAACCGATAGGCATAATGAAGCAAGATATCCATCTGTTTGTGTCAGTACTGAGTAGCGATCGCAATCTCTGAGCTTGTGAATGTCAAACTAATGTCGATCTTTGTGTAGACTGGGATGTGATAGAGTTTGGTGTACAGTTGCTATGTTTTAGTGATGTAGTACCGTTCGTAGTGGAATCTATTATTTGGCATCGGTAAAGCTTAACTGCGTCTGTAGTCGGCGGCCACCATTCCGGCCACCAGCTTTATCTGACATGAGCTTGCGCTCGCTGCGGCCTCCTCGCTCGATAAAACAAAGCGTAAACCGTGAAGCCTAAGTAAACTGAATTATCGCCATTTTCCTTGCGCTTATCAGAAACTGTGCAGTCGCTCCGACGCTTCCTCCCTTCTGCGGCTCCACCCCTACGCACTTCTGCGCCGGCCATGGAGAACTCCGAACCCCAAACCCACAAAAAGATGTCCCTTCGCGAGCGCGGTGAAAGTATGTTCACCAAGGGCAAAAAGAAAAAGGAGGACCTAAAGGATCTAAAAAAGGAAATGCATATGGTAACTGCGTCCGTCGTTGCTCTCTATCATTGAGATAGCGCATTCTTGTAATTGGACGCTAGAACTTTATAGTTGCTATATTGTATTTAACGACCTGTTTAATCTGGCTTGACTGTCATATTTCTAGACTGAACACACAGTGCCATTAGAAGAAATTGTCCGCGACTTGGGAACCAACTTGGACACAGTAAGCTGGTTCAGTAGTAGGTGTTTGTGTGACCAGTTGACACCGGATTCTAGGGCATGACCGAGTCGACCGCGGCAAAGGTTCTGGCTCGGGACGGTCCAAACGCACTGACCCCTCCGCCCACCACGCCGGAGTGGGTGAAATTCTGCAAAAATCTGTTCGGAGGCTTCGCGCTGTTGCTTTGGATAGGAGCGTTTCTGTGCTTTATTGCTTACACTGTGGACGTGCTGTCGGTGGAGAACCCGACCAACGATAATGTAAGACTAAGTGGATAGGTGCTGTTCTACGTATTTGGACAAACAGACCTACCACCGGAATCTATTGATTCTCCGAATTGTTTCGGCTCTTTTCCTACACGCTCGCCAAGCCACGCAATTTCTCCAGACGCACTAGCCGCAATTAAATGGAAGGGCCAGGCCATGCTGGCTTTTCAAGCAAAATAACTAATGACAAGCAAAAGTGTCAACTCTGCTTTTCGTCGATTTTAGCCAAACTTTACTGCAGCTGAGCCAAGTGAAAAACTGGTTTTCAGTTGTACTTGGGCATCGTATTGGCAACTGTGGTTATTTTGACTGGCTGCTTCCAGTACTTCCAAGAAGCAAAAAGTTCCAAGATCATGGAATCCTTCAAAGACATGGTGCCACATGTACGTAACCAATCTTCGAGTTGACGATAAATGAGCGTCACAAAAATAATGCACCTATTTAGTTTGCGATCGTTCACCGCGGTGGAGAGAAGCGCACCATCCGAACTGAGGATGTAGTGGTTGGGGACATAATCGAGATCAAAGGGGGCGATCGCATTCCCGCTGATATGCGTGTCATTACTTCGTTTGGCCTTAAGGTACAAACAGTACATACGTAGTTCTTTGTGAAAACAGTTTAGCTCAAACACAACATCTCAATAATTTGGTACTAGCAAGCGTTATGTAAGCATTTCATGTGCTCAATCAATCAAATTTTATTCGCACCCGATCTGGTGGTAGAACAGGTACAGGCTCAGTGACGACCCATTTGGATCTTACACCGCCTTAAATGTTAGGAACGGTAGCAATTTATCACTTTCGGCTCTAAGCTGTTGGGTAAATTTGGTTAACGGGGGAAACACTAAGAGTTTTATCAGATAATGCATTCCAAACCTCAACCATTCTTATTGCAAAGGCATGTCTTCTACAATTAAGATATGTATTTATCCAATGCTGGAAGGTACAGGTAATTTCAAACGTTCAAAATATTGCCCTTGTCCCTGGTATGAATTGAGGCGATAGGTAAACGACCGCTGAACGCTCTCCAGTACTTGTTTATCCTTGGATTCCAAGCGGGCGATGCATATCTAATGTTGATTTAACGAATGTTTTATACATCTGCAACATAAAACTTTTGTTTCTGGTTTCTGGCACAAACATTTTAAACATGTACAGTATGATTAATCAAATTCTAGGTAGACAATTCATCGCTGACCGGCGAGTCAGAGCCTCAACACCGCTCGCCGGAATGCACAAGCGAAAATCCGTTGGAAACCAAGAATCTGTGCTTCTTTTCTACCAACGCCGTTGAAGGAAGCGCTCGATGTGTAGTTGTCTTCACTGGCGACAATACCGTTATGGGCAGAATTGCACACTTGGCATCAGGTACGTGTAGCTTTAGGTAGACTAGGAAGTCTCTTATTCGGAATCGACTGACTTTAGGACTGAGCACAGGCAGCACTCCGATTGCGCGAGAAATCGCCCATTTCATTCACATAATCACAGGGGTGGCAGTGTTTCTTGGTATCACCTTCTTCATAATCGCGTTCGCCTTGGGCTACGAGTGGCTAAACGCCGTGGTCTTCTTGATCGGCATCATCGTGGCCAACGTTCCAGAGGGACTGCTAGCCACTGTCACTGTAAGTTGCCTGTCTACATGTACGTACAAGAAACAGCGTTTGTGCTACGCAGGTCTGTCTCACCCTGACAGCCAAACGAATGGCCAGTAAGAATTGTCTGGTGAAGAATTTGGAAGCAGTGGAAACGTTGGGCTCCACCAGTACCATCTGCTCTGACAAGACCGGCACTCTCACTCAGAACCGAATGACAGTGGCGCACATGTGGTTCGATAACCAGATACACGAAGCCGACACCAGTGAGGACCAGTCAGGCGTCTCTCTAGATCGAAGCAGCGACGCCTTCCAAGCCATCACTACTATTGCAGCTTTGTGCAATCGAGCCGACTTTAAACCTGGCCAGGTGTGCAATAGTGGTCTCTTGTTCATTATCAGCAAAACAAATAGTTCTGCACTTGGGCTGAACGACGTACGTATCTGAGTGGTTTAGAAAGACATTCCTGTGCTGCGTCGAGAGTGCACCGGAGACGCGAGCGAAACAGCGCTCCTGAAATGCGTCGAACTGGCCGTGGGAGACGTGCAAGCCTGGAGAGCGCGCAACAAGAAAGTCTGCGAAATTCCTTTCAACTCGACCAACAAATATCAGGTTGACTGTGCAAGTTGTGCGTGTGTCATACTAAGAAGCGTTGTGCAGGTGTCAATCCACGAAACCGAAAACCCCAGCGATGCGTCCTATCTTTTGGTGATGAAAGGAGCGCCGGAACGAATTTTGGATCGGTGCAGTACGATTTTAATAGAAGGCAAGGACTACCCGCTAGACAAAGAACGGAGACAGAACTTCGAAGAGGCCTACCTGGAGCTGGGCAGCATGGGCGAACGAGTGCTTGGCTTCTGCGACTTCAAACTGCCCACCGCTGAGTATCCGGCTGGCTATCCGTTTGACTCCGACGATCCCAACTTTCCACTCACTGACCTTCGCTTTGTCGGTAATCCATTCCACAGTCACTGACATGTACTGTACGTATTAGAGTTGTAAAAAAATTTTTGAAGGTCAAAAAAAGCTTTTTTTATGAAAATTTTTCATTTCGAATTTTTTTTTCAAAATTTTTTCCTTGTAGGAGATGCAAGGATGAATCAGAAGCAACTTTAAATACAAAAGCTGATACTTTGGTTCAAACATAGTATTACAGCCTGAGAGTCGATATTCTATCTGCAGCATTGCTCACAGAGTGGCTGCTGCCCTTCAAAACCTATTTTTAGGGTTAGAATAGGCATGAAATTGATTGAACTGCACTGCTAATGTATATCTGGGGCTAAATTCAGTGATTTCCCCACAAAAGTTCCATACTGTGAATAAAATAAAAAATTTTAGAAAAAGCTTTTTAAAAAAACAAAGAGCCTAACAACACTAGTACGCATGGTATCGGTACGTCAATTCTTTGTACCACTTCTGTCCAGAAATGCCCACTGTTGCGTGGTGGACTCACTACAACATACGTACAGTAGCGTGTTTATAGGTTTGATGTCCATGATTGATCCTCCGCGTGCTGCCGTGCCGAACGCGGTGGCCAAGTGTCGATCGGCGGGAATCAAAGTAATCATGGTGACCGGCGATCACCCGATCACGGCTAAAGCTATAGCACGAAGCGTCGGAATAATTTCGGAAGGAACTGAGACTGTAGAGGACATTGCCATTAGAATGGGTGTACCGATCGAACAAGTCAATCCACGGTACTGCGCCTTTGCTGTGTACGCAGAACCGTGTTAAGTACCAATTTGCAGCGATGCCAAAGCCTGTGTTATCCATGGTGGGGACTTGCGTGATTTGAGCCCCGATCAAATCGATGACATTCTGGCATATCACAGTGAAATCGTGTTTGCCCGCACTTCGCCGCAGCAGAAACTGATAATCGTTGAGGGCTGTCAGCGTCAAGGCCAAATCGTTGCAGTGACGGGAGACGGTGTCAATGATTCGCCTGCTCTCAAAAAGGCTGACATAGGTGTTGACAGGCAAAAACTGTTCGTACTGTACGGACCTATCTCTAGGTGTGGCCATGGGCATCGCTGGAAGCGACGTAAGCAAGCAAGCAGCTGATATGATATTACTTGACGACAATTTTGCCTCCATTGTTACGGGAGTTGAGGAAGGTGCAGCAGTCAGCGCTTCTCCTCAGACGTACTGAACGCCGCCGTTTTAGGTCGATTGATTTTTGACAATCTGAAGAAGTCAATCGCGTACACCTTGACTAGCAACATTCCTGAGATCAGTCCGTTTCTTTTCTTTATACTCTTTGACATTCCACTGCCTTTGGGAACGGTCACCATTTTGTGCATTGACCTGGGAACCGATTTGGTAAGCTGAATTACTCTAATAGATCGGTGCGCAGTAATACGTTTAGTGGCCAGCCATATCTCTCGCTTACGAGGAAGCAGAAGCCGACATAATGACGAGAAAGCCACGCGATCCCATACACGACAAACTTGTGAATGAACGGTGAGAACACTGTAAAAAGCTATTACTGACGAAAACCGAACTTACCTGCTGATACTGAAAACATTTAAAATGAGTTATTATATTTATTACAGGCTAATTTCGGTTGCATACGGCCAAATCGGAATGATCCAGGCATCTGCTGGTTTCTTCACTTACGCTTGGATTTTGGCAGACAACGGATTCAGACCGAGCAGTTTGATGGGAAAACGGGCTGCTTGGGACAGTCGGGCCGTCAACGACTTGGAGGATAGTTACGGACAACAATGGGTGAGTAGAACAGACGTGGTAGTAGTACGCAGTACTACAGTGCCATTGCAGACTTATTCTAATCGCAAAGTGCTCGAGTACACATGTCACACGGCTTTCTTTGCCTCCATCGTTATCGTCCAATGGGCAGATCTGATCATCTGCAAAACGCGTCGTAACTCGCTCATACAACAAGGAATGACGTGAGTTTGAGGATATGAGTCGCGTTCTACACACAAAACCTAGACGCGCATTTTTCGCACGGTTGCTAGCCTCGTGTACGGCATTCTGGAAGTGTCACCATAGACTGTTTGTGCTGGTTGTACGGCACTACTGTTTCAGCAATTGGATCATGAACTTCGGTCTTGTGTTTGAAACGTGTTTGGCTGCGTTCATGGCTTACTGTCCTGGACTCGATAATGGCCTGCGTATGTACGGATTACGGTAAGCTCAGAAATCAGTGCTTTGAATTAGAACAAAATCGGTAGTCAAAGTCGCACAGTAGAACAGATTTATTCATAGCACAGCACGAAACAAGAAAATACAGTTTGTCAAACAAGCGGTTTGTACTTTACACAAGAAACAAATGTCCTAAAACCATCAAAACACTACACTTTCATGGTCACAAGGGTTAGCGGTCTGATCGCAGTCTGCCTGTGAACGCGTTGAAGCAGAGAAACAAGAACAAACCAATGAACTTGATAAGAGCGATAAGAGAAGTGCCTAAGTATAAGCTGACCAGACCTCCAATTCTGCTCAACAGCGTAGTGAATGTAACCGATTGTTGCTGAAAAACATCTGGTTCTTAACAAATTCATACGCATGACGTATGTACAGTACCTGTGTTATTATTGTGAATTGCAATGGTGAGTAAGCTACATCGAGAATGAGCATGTCAGCTAATGAGTCGCTTTCCGTAGGCACAACAGAACCGAAAACTGAAATATGGTATTACTCTAGAAAAAATTAAATGATCGATTTTGTAAGTTTCACACTCTACTCTGCTAATGGGAATGGTCTAAGTCTGTAGTCTGACTTTTTCGGACCTGCGTTGCTGTATAGAATACTTGCTTATGTACACACAGCACTGTATGCTTACTGTACAGTTCTATTCACTACAGTATAATTAGCGACTGTGCAGTAGTAAAACATGCAAAAAGTTTTAAACTTACTGTCATCTTCCAAGGCTTGTCGTCTTCGCTGGCTCGTTGAGCCCATAAGAGCTTTGGAAGGAAAGATAGCGTCAGAAATTTCTGTCCTGTACTTCCAAAAATGACATGGCAGCTTGCAGGCCCGAGTGCATGAAGCGAGCGTTTGCTTTGCGTTGCGCGTTTCGGGATAAGCACATTGCTTCAAGCTGGAGCTATTACACAGCTGCACTGACTTATCACGAAGAAAGCTCTTGTCCAGCGGCATGCAACATCCACAACGCTCAGTCACCACCTGAAAATAGCAAACAGGTGCCAAAAGGTAGAAAACAGGAAAGTCAGTCACCTGTTGAAGACAGTCTTTGTAACAGGCACCTTGAGAGTAGACGGTTACGTTTAGCACCTAAAACAGTATTCAGTACGCAGCTTAGTTAGCCTTCCTTCTGTACCTGTAGAGTCTGTCTCCCCTCCAAATCGTCGTAGCACTCCTGGTCTCCCTCAGCAATCAGCTCCATTTTGGTTGCTTCAATCATAGCACGAACGTACCTGCCAGGCGCTAGCAGAGCAGACTTGAGGTGTCCAACGTCGACCGTTCTGAACACCTTCATCACCACGCCGTCGTAGCAGTGAGGGTGGTGGAGGTTGTTTGTTCTGTCCAGCTCCAGGTCCAGCACCAGACGCAGTCCCACGCCGTCCACTCGCTGCACAGCGTCGTGCAGAGGCGCTCTCACAACGAAGCATTTACCGTAATCACCGTCGAACACCTCTGTCACCAAACTGGCACATGGGTAGTCGACTGCGTTGAATGAGCAGCTCTGGAAAAGGCGACTCAAGTTGTATCCTACACGAAGGAAATACTCTTGGACGTCGTTAGGCACCCATGCTGGCCTGTCTGTATGGATCTCTTTGTGACCTTCGCTGCCGGATACGATCTTAGCCAGTTGATCGGAGTGCGTTCTGCAGTGATGCAAAAGATCGGTGCTGTTGGTGTGCGCAGACAACAAATCCTTTGCATTGCGTCGTTCCCATTCTAGATCGACCTTGGCGATTCTGTGTTCTTCAGTGATGTTTGGGTTGCTCGGGCACAGGTAGATTTCGGGGAAAGTCAGTTGATTGGGGTCGCTCGAAATGCTGGTTGTAGTGAGGATGGGGTGGTTCTTGAACTCCAAGGCAGCGACGCAGAGTTGCCAGGCCAGCACGCACGAAGAAGCCAACAAGATCAGCGTCCAGACGGTCTTCAGAGCAGAGGAGAGCGTCTTAAACTCACTGGCCACAGCCAAGTCGCCGTACAAACGTTCGTCCAACAGTCGCCTAGCCACACTGACTTCGCTTTCTTCTTGAGGCGAGGATGGTGATGAACTGTGGTTGTCGTTCGTCAGACTGACGCCATTGCTAAGTTGACGCTGCAGTGGAGTTGTTTGCGGTTTCACTTCGCCCGAAATTTGTCCGTTCATCGGCGTCAGCTCATGAGACTCAGAGGAATCTGTCGGACTCATGGTAAAACGAAAGTTAGAATGAACAAAGAATGAAGAAGGGGTGCCTGTCTGGGGTTGTTCCAATATCTGACAATATCCACAGTGCGCGAAAAAATTTGGGTAAAGCGCGCATGCTTGCAGAAAATTTGGGATAAATCAGATGCTCAACAGGAGTGTTACATACGGTATAATCGACAGGAACCGTCATGAAACAAATGGAAAAACATTGCATGAAATTCCGGCATAGTACGTGCATATTCTTGTCTGTAGTTGAGTTTACATACTGCTTCCTACATACACGCCCCCCCCCCACCTACATACATTTTGTAGAACGTTGTTTGACAAAAAATTTTCTAGGTTGATAAATCAACATTCATTGTACATGTACGTTTTTAGGTTTTCATGGTGGTTCCCGGCTTTGCCATTTTCCCTGGCAATCTTCATTTATGACGAATGTCGCCGGTTCTTTATACGAAAATATGGACCTAGCGGCTGGGTTTACAAAGAAACTTACTACTAGCTCCCGCGTGGTGTGGCAAATTAGCACAGTGGGGTACCCAGGATTTGCATAGTGGGTGTGTAATTTTTGAATAGGCCTGAGAAAAGTTTGACAAATTAGCCTTCAAAACGCATTTAAAAATCAGTGTGAAGATCAAATTTGCAAAAATTAACAGTTTTAGTATATAATCTTTTGGTTTTCCTTATTGTGATCGATTTTTTCTTTCTAATTCCACAAGAAAAGTTGCACGCTGACCGACCATACACCCACACCAACTAGGTACGCTACTGAATTAGCATGTTCGTTCAACTGAAGGGTCTTAGCTGTTTGTAGAAAAGAACCTTCATGCAGGTACGGCAGCGCTGAGGCAGTGTCTGTTTGATGTTGTAATACGTGCTGCGTTTTTAGACAGTTTAGGAACGGTCTGATTTTAGACAATGTCACTTGGAAAGCGGTAGTAAAATTTTTAACTATTCTCTGATCTAGTCAACTTTGTATTGGAACGTTCAACTTTTTTCTTAGTAACTTTTTCCCCGGAGTTTTTATCCTGTGTTATCGCATCTGCGAGAGCTGTAGTTGTTATGGGTTGGAAATCGTAGGAGAGAGTCGACATAAAATCCAACCCTGGGCACCGAAAGCCGGTGAAGAAGTTTATGGGTTACGGCAAGTAGTTAAATGGGAACCGACAGGAAGTGCCGCTGAACTTACGTACGTACGTCTGCTACGAATGTACGCATGTATTTGGACAGACTCTGATACCGGGATTGACACCGAGCATACACATACAGCTGCCCAGTAGCTAAGGCAGAACAGGAAGGGAAGGCTATAGCTGTGCATGGTGCTGGTGATGGCCCCGCTCTTCTGTTACAACAATGATACAACAAAACACATTTACCAATTCATTCATTATTAATCGTCACAGAGTTTGATCTATTGTACGTGAAGCGGGCTTTAGTCAGCGCATTGTATGAGTGGCTAGGGACCATCAGCTCTTTGATGTTTGAATTTGGCGCGCTAATTGGCTAAATACTCTCATGATGTATAACATTTTTTACTGTAAAAGTAAAAGTTACTGTAAGAGAAGACAAAAACAAAAACCAACCGAAGAATGAGGATGAAGACGAAGAGCCAGTCATGGTAAAGGTCAGTCTTATAAGGTCAAGTGAAATCGTTCTATTATGTCTGGCTCAAATGGTTGCTGTCTTAAGTTTTATCAAAGGATTTCTGCCAGTCAAGTCCGTTCGTGGAGGCTATGCAACGCTGAGCGACCAAACTTCCCTGAATTTCACGGCTCAGGGCGCTACATTCGGTTGGTTGTTTTGACTTTCTGCTCTCTTGGCGACATTAACCTGCGTGTTTCAGACGAAATCACTAGCAAATGTGTTGATAGATACGCGAGCGCAGACTCAGCTGTAAGTCGGTTGGTGTTGGTTGTGATTGACGCAATGAGAGCCGACTTCCTATTGGACAGCGCTGGAAGCAGCATGACCTTCGTGCGTTCGATGATTGATCATAAGAAAGCTATAGCCTTCCGAGCCCGCACACAAGCGCCTACCGTTACCATGCCACGCATAAAAGTTGTGCAGTTCAGTCTTATGCGTAGGCTGTACGTAGACTGAACTTTTAGGCCTTCACAGCAGGAGTGGTTCCTTCTTTTGTGGATGCAATTTTGAACTTTGCTTCGTCAGAATTCGCCGATGACAACCTTGTTTGGCAGATGCGCGAGAAAGGCTACAGATTGGTGTTTTACGGCGACGACACATGGCTAAAACTGTTTCCTGGCTATTTTTTACCTCGTTCTGAAGGGACAACTTCCTTTTTCGTCGCCGATTATACTGAAGTATGTATGTACTGATCACTAATGTGTGCTCATACGGTCAGTCATATAACCGGCATGAGAAAGTATGTACCGGCGTCATTAGGCACTGCGTCGGTACGCAATCAAATGATATACGTAAGGTACCACCACTACCGTCCTTCCACCATAAGGAAAGCAGTACCTGATGGGCTTGCTCAGATTTGTATGTACGTACGTTTAGGTGGATGATAACGTAACACGCCATCTAACCAGAGAGACAGCAGGTGTAGACAGTTGGGATGTGTTGGTGCTGCATTACCTGGGTCTCGACCACATCGGACACTCTTTTGGACCGCGGAGTACTCTGATCCCTCAAAAACTTAAGCAAATGGATGATGTGGTTGAAAAGCTCTACGAACAGATTTCTGTGGTAAGGGGAGCTTGCAAATATTACGTGCAGCTTAGTTTTTTGCAAGCCATTTTCCCGCATACTACTTAATCGTCTTCTTTAAATACGTAATAATTGGTTATCCATCAAATGTCAAAATAAGCATTTAATTCTGTGTTTTTCTGCACGTGTTTAGCTGCAAGCTACGTATGATTTTTTACCGATTTTATGGTGTATTCAGGTTTGTGCTGTGCTCTCTATCTATGACTTGGTGTGAATGTGTGGGTAGAGTGGTAGTGTATTATTTTTGTTCTCAGCGTCTCAGTTGCAGAAAACAAATGACTTTGTGCTTGTCCTTCTTGGGGACCATGGAATGAGTGATATCGGCAGTCACGGAGGAGCAAGTCCACAGGAAACTATCGTGCCTTTGGTTTTTCTCAGTCCTCTGCTGGAACGGCACTGCCTCGGTTGGCTTTGTGACAGCGCATTCACACTAAACAGAACCGAATTGTAGAGTGTGGAGTGAAGGGAGAGATTGAGCAAATTGATTTGGTGCCTACTTTATCCGCCTTGTTCAACCTGCCTGTACCTCGCAACAATCTGGGTGTTGTCAGTCGGGCCATACTGAGAGCTTTTGTGAGCGGTTGCTTTCCCCGATTGATTCCAGCACATCGGAACGCTCTGCAAATTGCTGCTTTGTTCTCCGATAATGCAGCCGGCGAATACGGCGGCCTCCAAATATACTGTGAGTTTATAGCTGTTTTCTAAGTTTTGTAGGGTTTCCTGTCTTGAACTGCATTGCGCCTGTATTTGGCAGGAATCGCTATCAATGTGGTGACTCCTTGTCACGATAAGTCCTTGACTGTGCATGTCGATAAATTCTACAGTTGCTAGCCCATTTCCCCTACCCGGCAGACTGCCTTCAAAAATTCTTTTCCTAATCTTAGACTGAAATATAAGCGAGCACAGTAGTACATATACTGTACATACAGTACGTGTGCGAGAAACTGAAGCTTTATTGTCCAATAGAAAAGCCACTGAGTAGGACAACTATGTAAATGTACGTATGAGCCAAGTTCTCTTGTTAAAAATGGTTTAATAGTTGATAGTTTAGTCCCAAGACCTGAAGTAATTTTGCGCATTATTTAGTTGAATTCAATGAACTGGCCGAGAAGCACCGTTTGTTGGTGACTTTTGGCTGCTCTGCAAATGTCTCTGCGCTGCCACTGAGTTGTAGAGAGCTGCTGGACAACTACACCAGTTTCTCTCGGTCTACCCGAGATCAGCTAATCGGTGCTTTTTCCGAGCACAACTTGCTACTGATGGCGCTTGGGATGGCCTTATCGCTCCTGGTTTGTTTTTACCTCTTTCACTTTGCGTACTACAGACAGTTCGATCGTGACCGTTCTGTCAAAGGATTATGCATAATTAGTACATGATAGTGTAATTCTGCGTCCTTTTAGACCACTGTTTATTTGGTATGGCGGTGTAGCTGTTTGTTGGGCAGAAGAATGATTGTGGAGAGTTGGGTGGGAGGCTGTCTCATTCTGTCGGCCGTTCTGCATGCAGCCAGTCTGGCTAGCAGCAGTCTGATCGAAGAGGAGCATCAGTTTTGGTACTTTATGTGGCCGACTTTGGCAGTTCTGGTTGGTCTGACTGCTCTCCGCAGAAGCACTGCTCAGCCAGATCGAAAGAGAACTGTTTTGGTGTTGATGGCTGTTCTGCTTTTGCACAGAGTTCTCCGAGCCTGGAATCAAACAGGAAACAAATGGGCTCATCTGTCTGACATTGGCGATTGGCTCAATGAGTAGGTCTTCTTTGGCCAGGTAGTATTTATGCCTTTACAGTACAGAACATGCAACAGGCAGGTAATAAAGGCTTGGTCGAGCTGGGATTTTTCAAAAAGCGGAAGAGATATAAATACACAGTGGTGGCCATAAATTGGCCTTTTTTCCGGTTACTTGAAATCTTTGTCAGCCTGTCAGTTCTGCATTGAATTTATATGATTTTTGAAACGATCATTATTGATTTTTCTTGTTTATCCTGGTCAAATCCTATCCCAATACCTTACGTAGCTTTCATTTTTACACTTCTGAAGTGAAAAGACCCGAATTTCTAGTAATTATAAACATACATGTAACAGCACCGGGCCGACCAGGGGGAGGGGGTAGGGCGGGGGTTTCCTCAGATGGGGGGTCGAGGGGGGTTTCGTCCAGAGGGGGGTCCAAAATTTCAAAAAGCTCCAG
This sequence comes from Sabatieria punctata, assembly GCA_030248155.1. NCBI lineage: Eukaryota > Metazoa > Nematoda > Chromadorea > Araeolaimida > Comesomatidae > Sabatieria > Sabatieria punctata. Next base: position 9,730 of record JASANB010007586.1, on the reverse strand, counting down.
AACGCCTGGAAATGCGTTTTTAGCACGTTTTTTTTCAGTAGGGACGCTAAAAATCGCTATTTTAAGCTGCCAAATAGGGTTTTAGAACTAAAAACAAGCAAAAAATGATAAAAAGGGCTTCAAAAAAAAATTTGGCTAAAATAAACAAGAAACAAGGAGTCATAATCGTGCCAAAGATCTTTTAATTCAGTGCAAAATTGACGGAATGGCAGCCATTAGAAGATATTCGGAAAACTCGAAAAATTGACATGATGTCTTTTTTGGCCAACTATTATAGTCGGAAATCGGAATTTCGATCTAAAAATCGCGCAAAAATGCTACTTTATAAGAGTTTTGCAGTAATAGTTATATTTTGTTAAAACGATTTTCTTCCCGTATGTGTAAATGACCTGGCTTTGAAAATAGCTTGCCTTGGAAATTGGAAGGAGTAGGCAAAAACTGCTTAGGGTCCAATCCAAATCCAACAAATGGACCAGGAGTTATTTCGGCTTCGCAACGAAGCTACCTGTAAGACTGTATGTACTGTACAGTATACTGTCAGTTATTTTCAGACCTGCTAATTGGATTTACCGTTCAGTGTTGGCTGCATCTGCTATTCTTATATCAGTAGTGCTTGGTGCTCCGGTTAAGCACGGCGTTTGTTTTTGCTCTATGACATTCTTGGCTGGTTGTTGTCTGCTGGTCTGGTACCACTGGAACACGGCCACCTTTCTTCCCTCTGTCACCGCTCATATAAACAGGCATTATTTTCTATTTTATTCGGCTCAAGCCTTTCTTACATACAGTACGTTTGGTTAGAGGCGAGCACCAAGCTCAGAGTGTTTACGTGCTGGTCTGTGTGTTGCTGGCTTTTGGGGCGTCAAGGTCGGCCTTCGTTCTCTTGATGTTGCTATTGTGCAAGTCGCATAACTTACCCGTTCTTGCTGGCATTTTGCTCATGCTACGACTGTGCAGAAGCTTATTCAGCAAAATGGCGCACGTTCCAGATGTCTGTTGGCTGCATTTCCTAATCAACGCTGCGTTTTATTACTTGGTTTGCCTGGTTTCTTCGTCCTCTGCACACGCATTGCTGCAATTGTTTAGGGTAATTCAAATGGACTTGGATCTGTAGACGTTTCGAGAGGTTACGTTGGAGTTGCTTTCTACAACCCACTCCTGAATGGAGCTCTCGTACTTATGCACACATATGCTGCACCGATTCTGATCTTTTCCCATACTTATCAGTACGTTTCTACTGCTAAACATTTTGCTTACTACAGTCAGACACTTAACGCCGTTTATCGGTGGCGGTGCCGGTACCTTATAGGTACCACCACCACCACCACAGGCCCCGAACGTGGCACCGAACATTGGTACCGGTACCATATATGGTACCACTCTGTTCAGATTTCGTACCGTACGTATATGGTAGTGATGCCATATATGTATGGTACCGACACCCATGGCCAAGGGTAGGGTAGGGGTACCATATATGGTACCACTACCCTAGGTACCGGTACCATATATGGTGTCGGATCGGAACCATAAACGGTGTTAAGTGCCTCACTGTACTAGGTACGCCAACCCAATACTTACTGCATCAGTTGCAACTTTGCAAAGGTTTGCCAAATCTGTAATGTTGAGAATCCGTGAAAATAAGGCTTTATTCAGGTATACATGAATAGGTATGCCAATTCTTAGGATGCCTTGCTGATGTACTGTACGTATGTATGGTAGTAGATTCCCAGTGTTTCAGACGTTCTGTGCGCGTGTGCAACGAGAACTTGTTATGCGCGTTGGCTCTGAGAAGTGCACCTATGAGTGTGTGTATGCTGGTGTCGACGCTCCAACGCTACCATCTCTTCGTCTGGAGTGTGTTCGCACCGAAATTACTCTATGAAGCAGTTCACACCTCACTTCTGTCTTTCTGCATTATAGTTATTATTCTAAGGAGGAAAGTGTTCTTACGATAAAAGGTCTACTAATGCCTACAAAGACAGTCAAAGTGGCATGGACCACGGTATATGGTGTTTTGGTGTACGTACAGCATAAAGGAAGTTTAACCTGGTTTAGAAAACATAACAAATCTAAGTTGCGTAGCCTACGCAGACGAATTATACCGAACGATGCGTAGACGGAGAAACAAATTTACTGTGCTGTACTGTACTGTAAATCACTCGTATAGCTAGCTGAGATCGATTTCACTGAGTAGTTTGCCGACCTCGCTGAGGGCGGGGTTTTTAGCACCATAAATGTGCACATACTTTAGATAGGAATTGAACAACAACTCAGCTGCACTTTCATCATCACCTGTGTCTTTAAAGGCTTTAGCCGCTTGATAGAAGTGCACCAATAAAACTGCATCATATTTTCCCAAATAGACCTTGTATGCTTCCGCCAATTTTCGACCGTATCCACGAACTTTTTTGGAGCTGTAACAGGATTATTTATATTCTAATCTCTTTCGTAATCTGTATACAGTGCGAAAGTGAGCCGCTAATATTGTTTGATCGGTAGACTAAAAAGTGTCTCACCCTCCGTCGAAACGACCAAGCTGAATTCCATATTGGAATGCGATTCTCCAGGCTCGCATGAGAAAAACGTTAAATCGATGCCAGCAACTTTCCATCTCTCCGACTAGTTCTTTGGCAGTTGCCAATTTTTCTTCCTTAGATATGTCAGGGTCGGCAACAGCAGTTTCCAGTTTGCGCAATAGTTTCATGGCTTTTCTGTTTTTTTCTTCGATTACATTCCAGGGTAATTCTTTTCTGCATTTCAAACACATTACTCGATCCTCCGATTTGGCAGTCGGTGGCACTCTGCCCTTGCATTTCGTATCGAAACACACGAAACTGCGCATTTCCCCGTCGCGACTCCGGTCCAAACAGCTGCGGCAGTTGCATTCGGTGAAGTAATTGTCGAGAAGAAGTTTTTTGCGGTCAGCCGTCGGAACCAAATCATCGACATAACTTATCGTCACCTTTTCCCAAGAGAATGGTCTGTCCATGTGAGGGTAAAGCGTGGGAACTAAGGCGGCTGTCGTTCCATTGAACATCAGTCGAGCCGTTGGATTGCAGGAATGATGAACTCGACTCAAATTCAAGTACAATCCGTAGCCGATTCGTTTCAAGTATGAATTGTAGATGGGAAACATATTAACCCGTAAACGACTGTAGATAAGCTGAAATCAATGAGCAGATTCAAACCCTCTCCTAAATGGCCAAAAACACAACCATCATTTTGTCTTTATCCAGTTTCTTGGCACTTTTGTTAATGAAGGTAGCGTACTGGAGAAGAAAATTCTCGAATTCTTCTAACGCTTTTGAATTACGGCGCATTTTCTCAACGCTGTCTTTGAGATCTTTGAAGGAGCGGCCGTTTGATCGAAAATCCTTAAACTCTGCTTGTTTCAGTTTCCAGTGCAAACGACCGAAAAGTCTCAAGAAATCGTCCGGCCACTGCCACCAGTTGTCGCTGCGAGCGCCGATTAAAATTTCAGAAAAACTGCTCCATGTAGACTCTGGACTTTCGTCCAATTTCCAAGCTTCTATTCTTTGAATACGTTCGCATTCTGGTTTATGAATCTCCTTAAAGTACAAAGAATGTCTTATAGACTGGCCGTTGCGCATCCCCGCATATAATACGCACGTAGAGCAATAGTAGAAACTGTCCTTTAAACAGTACGAATGACCTATGCAAGACGGGTTGAAGTGGTGTGGTGTCTTTCCAACCCCAGCCCAGACCCTTCGGAGACCATTTTTCCCACCTCTCACAGTTTTCTCTGAACCAATTTTTGGGCTGAATATACTTTAAATTTTTTAGAATACGGACATAAATGCTACTTCTATAGCCATAAAATTATTATTAATTCTTCGTGCCTTCCGGAAACTATGTAAAACATAAGTTTCGCACACTATTCATGTGAAATGAAGCGCAAAAATATATACAGTCAAAATTGGACGCCTCAAAATCATGACAATTCACCACTGTGCACGATGAAATATGTACGTATGTACATATACAAACAAATGTTCTAATAAGAGCCCGCTCTTTTGTAGCGTTCTAGAGTCCCTGAAAATGGGTCCTCTTTTCAAAGCTAAAATGTTTAGTAGGGTTCCGACGATATATCGATATCGATATCGAAAAGTCGATATATCGACCCTTTTTCCAATATCGATATCGATATCGCGATATTTTGCATCGATATTTTCGATATTTTTTGTGTGGAAAAGCAGGGAAAACAAAACTGACACTAAGCTTACTTATCTCTGGAAAAGTAAAAAAAGCAGTTTTTCCTGGACAACTCAGAAATCGATGGTATAGTCAAATCCTCCTAACAGTGGCATGTTAGCTCTCAGCTGTCAGAAACATCAATTTCTCACCATTCTCTGTTTTCAAACAGCAACACTTTTGATCTTACTGTAAATATCTGCAGCAACACTGAAGAGCTGCTCACTCCGCATACTTAAAGCAGGTGCAAAAGCAGACATGGGCTATCATTTCGGCTTAGGGGTGGTAAATTATTAAATCCTGACGGGGTACTGCCGGCTGATGGGTGGTTGAAAGGATGGTAAGCAAAAAGTACGATTTTTTTATTAAAGTCATGATTTTCGGCTTATTTCTCATCAAAATAAGTTAAAACACGCGTGGGGCATCGGCCTGAGGAGTCAACTTTTACATTGAGGGCTTCAGAAGGGCCACTACCTTTTCTGCGATTCTCTTTTTAATTGATATCAGATCGCTGATTGCATCAGTGCTTGACTGATAGGCAGCGAGAGCAGTTTGCTCTTTCAAATTTTCAGATTTTCTTCCATAACTATAAATATCGATATCGATCGATATTGAGCTGAAAATATCGATATCGATATCGAATATCGTCGAATTTTGATATCGTCGGAACACTAATGTTTAGCGTATATATACGCTTGAGGAGAAATAACAAAAGCTACTGCTAACCTCGTCAACACTCCTGCATTCTTTAGAACAATACATAAACTTGAAGCAGCCATTGCAATAGAACCAAGAAACTCCGCCGGGTTTTACTCTCAAACAGGTGGAGCAATATTGAGAACTATTGCCCAATAGATCGCTGTGGATAGACAATACGAAAGGTTCTTCTTTGCACCACGACGGGATTGTATCCATCCTCTCTCTGTGCAAATAAACACTCCGCAATCGAATGATCTAGAAAGTACTGTGAAACCAAGACAGCAACATGGACCGACACAAATACACGTTGGTGTAAAACTACAGTATGCATGCATGTTACATACATGGCAAGACGTTGTCACGTTACACCAACAAGCCATTAAAGCGGTGTTTATTCTCCTACTGAAGACGCACTACTGCAGTAGTTTTTCGCCAGTGTCTGTTTCTTTTTCACTAATCTGGCGAATAACTCCAACCTTAGCCTGCATCAGATTTGCTAATGCAGTCGTCCGAGCGTGCATAGGGTATCCCTCCAGATAGCGTACGCGGGGTACACTATTTGGAGACAGGTTTTATGTCATGGGTGTCAAAAATTTCCAACATTACGGTATCTTTAAAGCATGTCTACGTATATTTATGCAAATTTTCAATCGTTTTTACTGACGCAAACCTCACAAGGATAAAAACTTTGACCCACCACTCTCATTTACATGGCAGAAACAGTAATCTGGATTGGAAAACTGCATTTTTACTCAGAAATCGTGAAAACAAGCAGTAACATAATTTCGCTAAGTGCCCGGCCAGTTAGTGTACCGGCTACACTAACAGGATCTCATTTTTGTTGCGAAAATGCTAAGTGCTGCTTAGTCTACCCGGGTACCCAATGGAGCACTCTCCGGTACGGTGACGGCATACATGTGACAGTGACAGGTCATCCGCCGAAGGGGCGAGGTCGGTTGGGGGGTCTCGCTCTGGCGCCGAGCTGGTAGAAAATTAGCAAAAATTAACAGTTTTATTACCTACAGAATAGTTTGTAATTATGTAGTGTTTCAAACTATTTTCGACGGATTGTCCTCCCAATTCGACCGGAAAGACTGTCAAACCCGTACACAACCCTGGATACGTACTATAGATTGTACGGTACTGGCATTAGTTATGATTGTACGGTTTCATTAGTTGAAATTACAATTTCTATTTTAGATAAGAACAGGGAAAAAATTACTGGTGTACTACTTAGAAAAGCAGACACTATAAGAAATTCTACTAACTTTTAGTTGATTAACGCAAAAACAGCTTCCTAAACCTGTTCATCGATCAACCTTTTTGATTTTTCTCGATTAATTTTTCTGTCAACATAGATTTTTTCGATTTTCACAGGTCCAAATTAGTATTGGGTATTGGGGACAAAAACCCGATCACCCAATACCTAATACCTGGAAAACACCCCAATACACCCAATCCCCAATACCAGTTCCCACTCTAGTTTTTGCTTCAATGTAAGTCTCCATTCAAAATTTCAGCGAAATCGGAGAACCTCGCCTCAAAAATTTTCCTTCCAAAGCCACTAAGTTTAACTGGCTCTTAAGATAAGAATCCCTCTTTGGAAGCCTCAGCTGATTGTGGTACTTGTTTTCGGATTTGCAGTACAGAGTAATACGTTCAAATTTGGCGCTTTAACCGGCAGGTTACTTGCAGTTGCAGGATACGGTAGCTCGTAGTCGTCTCGTCAAAAAAATGGTAATATCGAATCGGCGCTGGGGGAATCGGCGCTCGGCGCTCGGCGAGAAAATACGGTAGCGCTAATGCGGGAAAAGGTTGCGCTTGGGCTAAAATGTTGAATTATACGCCCGTAACCAGCTGCGCGAGTTTAACATGTTCCCCTTTTACATAATGCAGACAGCCTTAAGGCGGATTTATACTTCTGCCATCATGATGGCTTGGCACTGGCCAATAGTAGAGATGTTCACGAGCCTAAAAATCGCGGCTCGGCTCGGCTCGATTGTGAGCTCTGTTTAGGTCAGCTCGTTTCAGCTCGGTTGTGCTTACCTCCAAGCTCGCTCGAGCTCGGCTCGCGAGCTTTAAATTTGGCAGAAAACTCGGAAAAATAGAAAAATAAGACGAAAAAATCAATACCTAAAGCTTTGCCTGACTAATTACGCAATTTTATCGTTGATACCTTTAAAATAGGTCTGCGGCCCATTCGGTCCAGATTGCTTGAGCGCGTGCGTTATTGGTGCGCGCGCATTAAACTAAAGCGTCGGGGCTCAGGCAACACATGCGGCGCACACAGTAGCGAGCCGGGCGCAACGCGAACGGTTATAATTAGGCTTCATATTTGCAAATTCAGATAAACATAATTCTATTCGTTTTGTACACAATAAAAATCTAACAGTGTCAACTTTCAGCAATAAACGTACGGGTATTGAAACAAACAATAAACAGCTACATACAGTACGTACAGCTGGATTACTTATCCGTCTGCTCAGGCGACAATTCAGCAAGCAAATGTTGCATTTTGTCCATGTAATTCAAAATCTTAGAATCGATTTCGGCGACGGTAGACGGCGCCATATTGGAAGCGAGCCAGAGCTCAAGCTCGTTTTTGTAGTGTTGAATCCATTCATCAAGGCGTTGGTATTTGGGGTCTCTTCGTTTGGGTTTGCCTCCACGCAGCAAGTGCTCAATCTCACAGAGATCGAGGTGGTGCTCCTTCTGAAGGGTGGGCATAAGAGCTCGCAGCGGCAAGTGCTCTCTTCCGATCGACTCATTCAACTTGTTATGAAAGCCCTCGGCCGCGTTTGTGGTTCTGTCAGAGTCATTATCGTACTGGTTCCAGCGGTTCTGAGGAATTCGACCAAGCCAGTACGATGAGAAGTACTCAAGAAACTGCTCACAGTTTCGCTTTTCAGGTTCGGCCATCCCATGCACCATCGGCCGGATGTGGTCATGAAAAATACTTGCGACAAAACAGTCCGGCACCATACACAACGCTATGCAGCGGCGAACCAGTTTGTAAACGAGACCACCAGAGGCATACGCAGCAGACAGGTACAAGCTACCGATCTTGCGGTCGACCGCCTGCGCAAAATGGAAAGCGCAGCCTTGCACTTTCACACCGAAAACAGTTTGGGCGGCTGAAATGGCGCCTTCTTCAAAATCCATCAGAAACCGTTCAAGACGAAAGGGACCTGGACCGCACTCTTCCTAGACAGCCTGTTGGAGAGCTCTAAACACTTTGCTGTATGCTTCTAGCGTTTTGCGCGCCATGAATGCGAACGCAACAGGCACATGTTGTTGGTTGACTTTGGAGTGCAATGTGTAGATCTGGCCATTCGAAAATTCTTTTGGACACTTGCTGAAAGAGCCATCAGATGTTATCAAGGGCGAATGCAAGCTGTTGTTTCTTTGTTGTCAACCTGCTCAACTCGGAAACGCTTGGCCACTTCAGCCTTGGCGTCTCGGTAAGCTTCATGGTGGCGCTTGCCCTTGCGAACAGCTTGACACACTTCCCGTTCAATTGAAACTGCCACGACTTTCTAAAAATTGTTTGTTCGCTGCCAAAATTTGTCTATCTATCTCATCCGTACCTCGTTCACGTCAGGTTCGCAGGCTGAAGAATGCCCGACCAGCGGGTCTTTGGTTATTCGATCATTGCTGACTGTGACAATCGCAACTTTGTTGTCACCTATCTTTCTCTGAACGCGTTTGCAGCCAACACAACCATAACGAGTTCCAGACTTCAGCACATCTTTCTTTGAAAAACTGTAGGACTTTCCGTTTCCAGCGGAACATACAAGCATTAAAACTCCTCTCTCAGACCGACGCGAAAAATTTGCCGTCCCAAAGTCAGCCATCCTTACACTAACAGACCAGTTTACTTTGCGCATTCAACCGGTCAAAGGCTATATTGACGTCTAGTGTCAATAATCTCTCAGGTCAGTGTTTGTTTCAATTGACCGGCGGCGAAGGATTTATTCCAGTTCCCTATCTCTGCCGTCTGCTTTAATTTATTCGGCATGCCAGTTCCCTCTTTCTGCCATTCTGCTTTAAATAGCGCGCCTTTGTCTCGCAACGAGGTCCTGATCTCGCGGCCGCTGAGTAATTGCATCGGCGCGCCGTGCATTAAACTAAGATCTGGACCGAATGGGCCGCAAATCACTGTGCCGGCCAGCTGTGAACTTATTATCGGTCTATCCCCCTCACTGATGTGGACATTAGAAACTTACGGCTTCTGACGAGTCACTTGAATTCGGTCGAGTCCTTGCACGGTTCTTTACTGTGTATTTTTTAAATCAGGAATAATCGTGAGGCAATCCTTTGCACAACGAGAAATTTCGAAAATAGTACGTTTAGAATTTAAATTTCGCGCTGGCTATGGTATCTTAGATGTTCACGCAACAGAAGAATTTAAATTTCGCGCTTCTTAGTATTTTAGATGTTCACGCAACAGCTCAAAAATTAGCGCCGAGCGCCGATTCCTCCAGCGCCGATTCGATATTACCAAAAAAATTGACGAATTGAATTGCCAGTTTTAATGCAGATAGGTAAATTTAGTAGTGTAATGGATACTGGAGCAGTGACTAAAGAGCAAGCTACATGGAAGAAGACACTGCTGACTCGACTGCTGGACGCAGTAAAGCAGGTGGGCAATTTAAAAACGACCTGTGGCTTTTTGTGTTTGAGCTGGCCTCAGCAAATCAATCAATCAATCAGATCAAAGGTTGTTGTTAGGTAAAAATTTTTTTGCAAAAACCCCTCTTTTAAAAAACTATTGGATCAGGTGTAGCTGGAGGGGGGAAATCAGGAACCCATCCCGGTAAAT